>JAHFZB010001140.1:0-13834 GCA_036884735.1 Huso huso | reverse complement strand
ACAGAGTCAGCACAGTGTCATCATAGAGACAGCAGAGAGGACAGAGTCAGCACAGTGTCATCACAGAGCACAGAGTCAGCACAGAGTCATCACAGTGTCATCAGAGATCGAGCTCAGTGTCATCACAGAGTCAGCACAGTGTCATCACAGAGCACAGAGTCAGCACAGTGTCAGCACAGTGTCATCACAGAGACAGCACAGTGTCATCACAGAGTCAGCACAGCGTCATCACAGAGCACAGAGTCCACACAGTGTCATCACAGAGTCAGCACAGTGTCATCACAGAGTCAGCACAGTGTCATCAGAGACAGTACAGAGCACAGAGTCAGCTCAGTGTCATCACAGAGTCAGCACAGTGTCATCACAGAGTCAGCACAGTGTCAGCACAGAGTCAGCACAGTGTCATCACTGAGTCAAGCACAGTGTCATCATAGAGACAGCACAGTGTCATCACAGAGTCAGCACAGTGTCATCACAGAGCACAGAGTCAGCTCAGTGTCAACACAGTGTCATCACGGTGTCATCACAGAGTCAGCACAGTGTCATCACTGAGTCAGCACAGTGTCATCATAGAGACAAGACAGAGCACAGAGTCAGCACAGTGCCATCACAGAGCACAGGGTCAGCACAGTGTCAGCACAGTCAGCACAGTGTCATCACAGGGTCAGTACAGTGTCAGCACAGAGTCAGCACAGTGTCATCACTCAGCACAGTGTCAGCACAGTGTCATCACAGAGTCAGCACAGTGTCATCACAGAGTCAGCACAGTGTCATCACAGAGCACAGTGTCAGCAGAGTGTCATCACCTTGACATCACAGAGTCAGCACAGTGTCATATCACAAAAGTCATCACAGTGTCAGCACAGTGTCATCATAGAGACAGCAGAGTGTCATCACAGAGTCACAGTGTCATCACAGAGCACAGAGTCAGCACAGTGTCAGCACAGAGTCATCACAGAGCACAGGGGGTCATCACAGAGTCATCACAGTGTCAGCCTCAGCACAGTGTCAGCACAGAGTCAGCACAGAGAACAGTCAGACCAGTGTCAGTACAGTGTCATCACAGAGTAGTCAGCACAGTGTCAGCACAGAGTAGAGTCAGCACAGTGTCATCACAGAGTCAGCTCAGTGTCATCACAGAACACAGTCAGCACAGAGCACAGAGTCAGCACAGTGTCAACACAGAGTCAGCACAGAGTCAGCACAGTGTCAGCACAGAGTCATCACAGAGCACAGGGTCAGCACAGAGTAGTCAGCACAGAGTCAGCAAAGTGTAAGCACAGTGTCATCACAGAGTAGAGTCAGCACAGTGTCATCAGAGAGTCAGCTCAGTGTCATCACAGAACACAGTCAGCACAGGGTCAGCACAGTGTCATCACAGTGTCATCACTCAGCACAGTGTCAGCACAGAGTCAGCATAGAGAACAGTCAGACCAGTGTCAGTATAGTGTCATCACAGAGGTGTCAGCACAGAGTAGAGTCAGCACAGAGTCAGTACAGTGTCATCACAGTATCAGCACAGTCATCACACTGACATCACAGTGCACAGAGTCAGCACAGTGTCAGCACAGAGAACAGTCAGGACAGTGTCAGTACAGTGTCATCACAGAGTAGTCAGCACAGAGTCAGCAATGTGTCAGCACAGTGTCATCACAGAGTCAGCACAGTGTCATCACAGAGCCAGCACAGAGAACAGTCAGCACAGTGTCATCACAGTGTCAGCACAGTGTCAGTACAGTGTCATCACAAAGTAGTCAGCACAGTGTCAGCACAGAGTCAGCAAAGTGTAAGCACAGTGTCATCACAGTGTCATCACAGAGTAGAGTCAGCACAGTGTCATCACAGAGTCAGCACAGACTCAGCTCAATGTCATCACAGAGCACAGTCAGCACAGAGCACAGTGTCATCACAGTCACAGAGTCAGTACAGTGTCAGCACAGTGTCAGCACAGAGTCAGAACAGAGTCAGCACAGAGCACAGTGTCGCCACAGTGTCAGCACAGTCTCAGCACAGTGTCATCACAGAGTCAGCACAGAGTCAGCACAGAGCACAGAGTCATCACAGTGTCAGCACAGTGTCATTATAGAGCACAGAGTCATCACAGTATCAGCAGAGTGTCATCACAGTGTCATCACAGTGTCATCAGAGTGCACAGAGTCAGCACAGTGTCATCACAGAGTCAGCACAGTGTCATCATAGAGACAGCACAGTGTCATCACAGAGTCAGCACAGCGTCATCACGGAGCACAGTGTCAGCACAGTGTCAGCACAGTGTCATCACAGAGTCAGCACAGTGTCATCATAGAGACAGCAGAGAGGACAGAGTCAGCACAGTGTCATCACAGAGCACAGAGTCAGCACAGTGTCATCAGAGAGACAGCTCAGTGTCATCACAGATTCAGCACAGTGTCATCACAGAGCACAGAGTCAGTCAGTGTCAGCACAGTGTCATCATAGAGACAGCACAGTGTCATCACAGAGTCAGCACAAAGTCATCACAGAGCACAGAGTCAGCACAGTGTCATCACAGAGTCAGCACAGTGTCATCACAGAGTCAGCACAGCAGAGACAGCACAGAGCACAGAGTCAGCTCAGTGTCATCACAGAGTCAGCACAGTGTCATCACAGAGTCAGCACAGTGTCAGCACAGAGTCAGCACAGTGTCATCACAGTCAGCACAGTGTCAGAACAGAGACAGCACAGTGTCATCACAGAGCAGCACAGTGTCATCACAGAGCACTGAGTCAGCTCAGTGTCAACACAGTGTCATCACGGTGTCATCACAGAGTCAGCACAGTGTCATCACTGAGTCAAAGCACAGTGTCATCATAGAGACAGGACAGAGCACAGAGTCTGCACAGTGCCATCACAGAGCACAGGGTCAGCACAGTGTCAGCACAGTCAGCACAGTGTCATCACAGGGTCAGTACAGTGTCAGCACAGAGTCAGCACAGTGTCATCACTCAGCACAGTGTCAGCACAGTGTCAGCACAGTGTCATCACTGAGTCAGCACAGTGTCATCACAGAGTCAGCACAGTGTCATCACAGTGTCAGCACAGAGCAGTGTCAGCTCAGAGTCATCACAGTATCATAACAGTGTAGAGTGAGCATAGTGTCATCATAGAGCACAGAGTCAGCACAGTGTCATCACAGTATCAGCAGAGTGTCATCAGAGTGCACAGAGTCAGCACAGTGTCATCACTGTGACAACTGCATGATGTGGGAAATCCGAGAAAACCCAACAGAGCTCAACCAAGTTTGTGTAAAGTGCCGCACCATCCAGGACTTGCTTCAGCGATTAAGCCTGCTAGAAAAGGAGATGGAGGAAATGAGACAGCAACAGGAGCTTGAGGAGCTGACACACCCACAATTCATGGAAGTCTGCACTAGCAGACTTGAAAGCCACCAGGGAGATGGAAGAGAGTCCAAACAGCTGGGTTCAAATAGGCAGAAGCAGGAAAAAACTCGTCAAACACAACCACCAGAACTAGACATCCAACACATGAGCCACTTCAACATTTAGATGACCAAAACCAACATCAAGAGAATGAAAGAACAACACCCAGGACCCTATAAACAGTGCTGACCAGCCAGCAAAAAGAAGGGAGGTCATGATTGTTGGGACTCCATACTGAGAAACACAGCAAGTTCAGTTCGCAGTTTGGACCCCACTACAACAGTGTGCTGCCTTCCAGGAGCCTCTGTCAAGCACATCACTGAGAACGTGGACAGGCTCTAGAACAGACTGGAGATGACCCGGTAGTAGTCGTCCCACATTGGTACAAACAACATTGGAAGAGACAGGCCAAGATCCTGCAGAACAAATTCAGAGAGCTAGGAAGGAAATTAAAAGACAAGACCAAAACTGTGGTATTTTCTGGGATACAGCAGGCGCCTTGCAAAGGACCATATGGACAGCTGGAAATACAAAATCAAAATGCATGGCTGAAATCGTGTGCACACAGGAAGGCTTCACCTTTCTTGAACATTGGAGCACTTTCTACAACAAGGACTATCTATACAGGTGGACGGACTGCACTTAAACAGAAAGGGAACCAATCTGTCAGAAAAGGATCCTTCAGGCGGTAGAAGCATTTAAACTAGAAAGGAAGGGGAGAAAAAAAAAACAGAAGGGAGACTACATCAAAACAAGGGCAACAACTCAGGTAAGACCACTATTAAATGTATTTATCTTAATGCTAGAAGTCTCAGAAACAAAATGTTAGAACTTGAAGCTACTGCACTAACAAGTAACTACGATGTGATAGGTGTTACAGAAACTTGGTTGTCTGAGAGTGATGGCGGCATATATAATATCACACTGTATAGGAAAGACAGGCAGGACAGAAGAGGCGGAGGGTAGCGCTACATAAGAAATAGCCTTTGAAGCCCAGGTGTTAAATCAGGACAAAGAAAACAATGCAGAATCAATATGGGTCAGAATAATGGACACAAATTCAAAGGGCATAATAATAGGAGCATGCTATAGACCGCCAAATTCAGGCGCTGAGCAAAATAATCTGTTGTACAATGACATTAGAAATGCGTAGTAAAAAGGAGAAGCCATACTAATGGGGGATTTCAACTTCCCCATATAAAATGGGAAAACCCAATGGGGGCACGACGGACGAAAATTGAAATGGTGGAAATGACAAATGACTGCTTCCTAACGCAATTTGTCAAGGCACCACTAGAGGGGAGGCATGCCTTGATTTAGTCTTTTCAAATAATGAAGACAGAATAACTAAAACAGAGGTCAGAGAGCCATTGGCAAACTCAGACCACAACATGGTCTCATTTGAAATATTTTTAAAACCCCAAAAGTAATGACTAAAGCTAAGGTTTACAATTTTAGAAAAGCAAACTATGAAGGTATGAAACGGAGACTAACAGAAGTAGATTGAGTAAAATAGAAAACATCCACAGAAAAGGGTGGCTGTCTTTAAAAATGTAGTACTAGAGGCACAAAACAATTACATCCCAAAGTAGACAAATCTAAATCTAAAACAAAATGGCCAAAATGGTTTAATAGATCAATTAAAAAATATTCAGCGAAAAAAAGGCACTTTACAGAGCGTTTAAAAGGACCAAAAACAAAGCACACAGAAAGAGTACTTAGAACTGCAAACACAAGTCAAAAAGGAAGTTAGAAAGGCCAAGAGAGATAGAAATCAATATTGCTAAGGGGCTAAAACCAATTCCAAAATGTTTTCCAATATTATAACAGCAAGAGAACATTCAAAGAGGAGGTTAAATGTCTAAGAGACACAAATGGCAAAATCATAGATGAAGAAAAAAAAATATAGCAAATATATTAAATGATTACTTTTCACAGATTTTTACAAAGGAGGACACGGACAACATGCCCCACATATCGACCTGTTCCTATCCAGTTTTAAATAACTTTAGCATAACAGAGGCAGAAGTGTTAAAGGACTAGGAGCTCTTAAAATAAACAAATCCCTGGGCGGATGAGATCCTCCCAATAGTACTCAAAGAAATGAAAGAAGTTATTTACAAGTCACAACCAAGATCATGCAACAGTCTCTTGACACAGGGGTTGTGCCGACAGACTGGAAAATAGCAAACGTAATACCGATCCACAAAAGGGAGACAAAACTGAACCAGGTAACTACAGACCAATAAGCCTGACTTCTATTATATGTAAACTTATGGAAACTATAATAAGATCCAAAATGGAAAATTACCTATGGTAACAATATCCTGGGTGACAGCCAGCATGGTTTTAGGAAAGGAGATCATGTCTAACTAACCTACTTGACTTTTTGAGGATGCAACATTGAAAATGGACAACTGCAAAGCATACGACATGGTCTATTTAGATTTCCAGAAAGCTTTTGACAAAGTCCCATAAAAAGATTAATTCTCAAACTGAACGCAGTGAGGATTCAAGGAAATGCATGCACATGGATTAGGGAGTGGTTAACATGTGAAAACAGAAAGTACTGATTAGAGGAGAAACCTGAAATGGAGTGAGGTAACCAGTGGTGTACCACAGGGATCAGTATTAGGTCTCTACTATTCCTAATCTACATTAATGATTTAGACTCTGATATAGTAAGCAAACTCGTTAAATTTGCAGACGACACAAAAAATAGAGGAGTGGCGGACACTGTTGAAGCAGCAAAGGTCATTCAAAATGATCTAGACCGCATTCAAAATTGGGCAGACACATGGCAAAAATGAAATTTAATAGAGAAAAGTGTAAAGTATTGCATCGGGCAATAAAAAATGTGCATTATAAATATCATATGGGAGATAGTGAAATTGAAGAAGGAACTATGAAAAAGACCTAGGAGTTTATGTTGACTCAGAAATGTCTTCATCTAGACAACGTGGGGAAGCTATAAAAAAACAAGATGCTTGATATATTGTGAGAAGTGTTGAATTTAAATCAAGGGAAGTAATGTTAAAACTCTACAATGCATTAGTAAGACCTCACCTAGAATATTGTGTTCAGTTCTGGTCACCTCGTTACAAAAGGATATTGCTGCTCTAGAAAGAGTGCAAAGAAGAGCAACCAGAATTATCCCGGGTTTAAAAGGCATGTCGATGCAGACAGGCTAAAAGAATTGAATCTATTCAGTCTTGAACAAAGAAGACTACGCCGATCTGATTCAAACATTCAAAATCCTAAAAGGTATAGACAATGTCAAATTGGGGACTTCTTTGACTTGAAAAAAAAAAAGGACCAGGGTCATAAATGGAGATTAGATAAAGGGCATTCAGAACAGAAAATAGGAGGCACTTTTTTTACAGAGAATTGTGAGGGTCTGGAACCAACTCCCAGTAATGTTGTTGAAGCTGACACCCTGGGATCCTTCAAGAAGTTGCTTGATGAGATTCTGGGATCAATAAGTTACTAACAACCAAAACTGAGCAAGATGGGCTTGAATGGCCTCCTCGTTTGTAAACTTTCTTATGTTCTTATGTTCTTATCACAGAGTCAGGACAGTGTCATCATAGAGACAGCACAGTGTCATCACAGAGTCAGCACAGTGTCATCACAGAGCACAGTGTCAGCACAGTGTCAGCACAGTGTCATCACAGAGTCAGCACAGTGTCATCATAGAGACAGCAGAGAGGACAGAGTCAGCACAGTGTCATCACAGAGCACATAGTCAGCACAGTGTCATCAGAGAGACAGCTCAGTGTCATCACAGAGTCAGCACAGTGTCATCACAGAGCACAGAGTCAGCACAGTGTCATCACAGAGTCAGCACAGTGTCATCATAGAGACAGCACAGAGCACAGAGTCAGCTCAGTGTCATCACAGAGTCAGCACAGTGTCATCACAGTCAGCACAGTGTCAGCACAGAGTCAGCACAGTGTCATCACTGTCAGCACAGTGTCATCATAGAGACGGCACAGTGTCATCATAGAGTCAGCACAGTGTCATCACAGAGCACAGAGTCAGCTCAGTGTCAACACAGTGTCATCACGGTGTCATCACATAGTCAGCACAGTGTCATCACTGAGTCAGCACAGTGTCATCATAGAGACAGGACAGAGCACAGAGTCAGCACAGTGCCATCACAGAGCACAGGGTCAGCACAGTGTCAGCACAGTCAGCACAGTGTCATCACAGGGTCAGTACAGTGTCAGCACAGAGTCAGGACAGTGTCATCACTCAGCACAGTGTCAGCACAGTGTCATCACTGAGTCAGCACAGTGTCATCACAGAGTCAGCACAGTGTCATCACAGAGCACAGTGTCAGCAGAGGTCATCACCTTGACATCACAGAGTCAGCACAGTGTCATATCACAAAGTCAGCACAGTGTCAGCACAGTGTCATCATAGATGAGAGTGTCATCACAGAGTCACAGTGTCAGCTCAGAGCACAGAGTCAGCTCAGTGTCATCACGGTATCATAACAGTGTAGAGTGAGCATAGTGTCATTATAGAGCACAGAGTCAGCACAGTGTCATCACAGTATCAGCAGAGTGTCATCACAGTCTCATCAGAGTGCACAGAGTCAGCACAGTGTCATCACAGAGTCAGCACAGTGTCATCATAGAGACAGCACAGTGTCATCACAGAGTCAGCACAGTGTCAGCACAGTGTCATCATAGAGACAGCACAGTGTCATCACAGAGTCAGTACAGTGTCAGCACAGTGTCATCATAGAGACAGCTCAGTGTCATCACAGCGTCAGTACAGTGTCAGCACAGAGTCAGCACAGAGTAGAGTAAGCACAGAGTCAGCAAAGTGTAAGCACAGTGTCATCACAGAGTAGAGTCAGCACAGTGCCATCACAGAGTCAGCACAGAGAACAGTCAGCACAGTGTCAGCACAGTGTCAGTACAGTGTCAATACAGAGTAGCGTCAGCACAGAGTCAGCACATTGTCAGCACAGTGTCATCACAGAGTAGTCAGCACAGTGTCAGCACAGAGTCAGCAAAGTGTAAGCACAGTGTCATCACAGTGTCATCACAGAGTAGAGTCAGCACAGTGTCATCACAGAGTCAGCACAGAGTCAGCTCAATGTCATCACAGAGCAGAGTCAGCACAGAGCACAGTGTCATCACCGAACACAGAGTCAGAACAGTGTCAGCACAGAGTCAGCACAGAGCACAGTGTCGTCACAGTGTCAGCACAGTCTCAGCACAGTGTCATCACAGAGTCAGCACAGTGTCAGCACAGAGTCAGCACAGAGTCAGCGCAGAGTCAAAGACAGAGCACAGTGTCGTCACAGTGTCAGCACAGTCTCAGCACAGTGTCATCACAGAGTCAGCACAGTGTCATCACAGAGTCAGCACAGTGTCATCACAGTGTCATCACAGAGTCAGTACAGTGTCAACACAGTGTCATCACAGAGTCAGCACAGTGTCAGCACAGTGTCAGGACAGTGTCATCACAGTGTCAGCACAGAACAGTGTCAGCTCAGAGTCATCACAGTATCATAACAGTGTAGAGGAGCATAGTGTCATCATAGAGCACAGAGTCAGCACAGTGTCATCACAGTATCAGCAGAGTGTCATCAGAGTGCACAGAGTAGGCACAGTGTCATCACAGAGTCAGCACAGTGTCATCATAGAGACAGCACAGTGTCATCACAGAGTCAGCACAGTGTCATCACAGAGCACAGTGTCAGCACAGTGTCAGCACAGTGTCATCACAGAGTCAACACAGTGTCATCATAGAGACAGCAGAGGACAGAGTCAGCACAGTGTCATCACAGGCACATAGTCAGCACAGTGTCATCAGAGAGACAGCTCAGTGTCATCACAGAGTCAGCACAGTGTCATCACAGAGCACAGAGTCAGCACAGTGTCAATACAGAGTCAGCACAGTGTCATCATAGAGACAGCACAGTGTCATCACAGAGTCAGCACAGTGTCATCACAGAGCACAGTGTCAGCACAGTGTCACACAGTGTCATCACAGAGTCAGCACAGTGTCAACAGAGACAGCAGAGAGGACAGAGTCAGCACAGTGTCATCACAGAGCACAGAGTCAGCACAGTGTCATCAGAGAGACAGCTCAGTGTCATCACAGAGTCAGCACAGTGTCATCACAGAGCACAGAGTCAGCACAGTGTCAGCACAGTGTCATCATAGACAGAACAGTGTCATCACAGAGTCAGCACAGTATCATCACAGAGCACAGAGTCAGCACAGTGTCATCACAGAGTCAGCACAGTGTCATCACAGAGTCAGCACAGTGTCATCATAGAGACAGCACAGTGTCATCACAGAGTCAGCACAGTGTCATCACAGAGCACATAGTCAGCACAGTGTCATCAGACGTCAGTACAGTGTCATCACAGAGTCAGCACAGTGTCATCAGAGACAGCACAGAGCACAGAGTCAGCTCAGTGTCATCACAGAGTCAGCACAGTACATCACAGAGTCAGCAATAGTGTCATCATAGAGACAGTACAGTGTCATCACAGGAGTCAGCACAGTGTCATCACAGAGCACAGAGTCAGCTCAGTGTCACCACAGTGCCATCACGGTGTCATCACAGAGTCAGCACAGTGTCATCACTGAGTCAGCACAGTGTCACTCAGAGACAGACAGAGCACAGAGTCTGCACAGTCATCACAGAGCACAGGGTCGTACAGTGTCAGCACAGGGTCAGTACAGTGTCAGCACAGAGTCAGCAGTGTCAATACCAGCACAGTGTCAGCACAGTGTCACCGAGTCAGCACAGTCATCACAGAGTCAGCACAGTGTCATCACAGAGCACAGTGTCAGCAGAGTGTCATCACCTGACATCACAGAGTCAGCACAGTGTCATATCACATAGTCAGCACAGAGTCAGCACAGTGTCATCACAGTGCTCAGTACAGAGCAGTGTCAGCACAGTGTCAGCTCAGATCACAGAGTCAGATCTGCGTCATCACAGTATCATAACAGTGTAGAGTGAGCATAGTGTCATCATAGAGCACAGAGTCAGCACACAGTGTCATCACAGTATCAGCACAGTGTCATCACAGTGTCATCAGAGTGCATACAGAGTCAGCACAGTGTCACACAGAGTCAGCACAGTGTCATCACAGGAGACAGCACAGTGTCATCACAGAGACAGCACAGTGTCAATACAGAGCACAGAGTCAGCTCAGTGTCAACACAGTGTCATCACGGTGTCATCACACAGAGACAGCACAGGTCTGTACAGAGCACAGAGTCAGCACAGTGTCATAGAGAGACAGCTCAGTGTCATCACAGATTCAGTAGTGTCAATACAGAGCCAGAGTCAGCACAGTGTCAGCACAGTGTCATCATAGAGACAGCACAGTGTCATCACAGAGTCAGCACAGTGTCATCACAGAGCACAGAGTCAGCACAGTGTCATCACAGAGCCAGCACAGTGTCATCACAGAGTCAGCACAGTGTCATCAGAGACAGCACAGAGCACAGAGTCAGCTCAGTGTCATCACAGAGTCAGCACAGTGTCATCACAGAGTCAGCACAGTGTCAGCACAGAGTCAGCACAGTGTCATCACTGAGTCAGCACAGTGTCATCAGAGAGACAGCACAGTGTCATCACAGAGTCAGCACAGTGTCATCACAGAGCACAGAGTCAGCTCAGTGTCAACACAGTGTCATCATTGTGTCATCACAGAGTCAGCACAGTGTCATCACTGAGTCAGTACAGTGTCATCATAGAGACAGGACAGAGCACAGTCTGCACAGTGCCATCACAGAGCACAGGGTCAGCACAGTGTCAGCACAGTCAGCACAGTGTCATCACAGGGTCAGTACAGTGTCAGCACAGAGTCAGCACAGTGTCATCCCAGCACAGTGTCAGCACAGTGTCAGCACAGAGTCATCACTGAGTCAGCACAGTGTCATCACAGAGTCAGCACAGTGTCATCACAGTGTCAGCACAGAACAGTGTCAGCTCAGAGTCATCACAGTATCATAACAGTGTAGAGTGAGCATAGTGTCATCATAGAGCACAGAGTCAGCACAGTGTCATCAGTATCAGCAGAGTGTCATCCCAGAGTGCACAGAGTCTGGCACAGTGTCATCACAGAGTCAGGACAGTGTCATCATAGACAGCACAGTGTCATCACAGAGTCAGCACAGTGTCATCACAGAGCACAGTGTCAGCACAGTGTCAGCACAGTGTCATCACAGAGTCAGCACCGTGTCATCATAGAGACAGCAGAGAGGACAGAGTCAGCACAGTGTCATCACAGAGCACATAGTCAGCACAGTGTCATCAGAGAGACAGCTCAGTGTCATCACAGAGTCAGCACAGTGTCATCACAGAGCACAGAGTCAGCACAGTGTCATCACAGAGTCAGCACAGTGTCATCATAGAGACAGCACAGAGTACAGAGTCAGCCTCAGTGTCACAGAGTCAGCACAGTGTCATCACAGTCAGCACAGTGTCAGGCACAGAGTCAGCACAGTGTCATCACTGTCAGCACAGTGTCACTATAGAGACGGCACAGTGTCATCATAGAGTCAGCACAGTGTCATCACAGAGCACAGAGTCAGCTCAGTGTCAACACAGTGTCATCACGGTGTCATCACATAGTCAGCACAGTGTCATCACTGAGTCAGCACAGTGTCATCATAGAGACAGGACAGAGCACAGAGTCAGCACAGTGCCATCACAGAGCACAGGGTCAGCACAGTGTCAGCACAGTCAGCACAGTGTCATCACAGGGTCAGTACAGTGTCAGCACAGAGTCAGGACAGTGTCATCACCAGCACAGTGTCAGCACAGTGTCATCACTGAGTCAGCACAGTGTCATCACAGAGTCAGCACAGTGTCATCACAGGCACAGTGTCAGCAGAGTGTCATCACCTTGACATCACAGAGTCAGCACAGTGTCATATCACAAAGTCAGCACAGTGTCAGCACAGTGTCATCATAGATGAGAGTGTCATCACAGAGTCACAGTGTCAGCTCAGAGCACAGAGTCAGCTCAGTGTCATCACGGTATCATAACAGTGTAGAGTGAGCATAGTGTCATCATAGAGACAGCACAGTGTCATCACAGAGTCAGCACAGTGTCAGCACAGTGTCATCATAGAGACAGCACAGTGTCATCACAGAGTCAGTACAGTGTCAGCACAGTGTCATCATAGAGACAGCTCAGTGTCATCACAGCGTCAGTACAGTGTCAGCACAGAGTCAGCACAGAGTAGAGTAAGCACAGAGTCAGCAAAGTGTAAGCACAGTGTCATCACAGAGTAGAGTCAGCACAGTGTCATCACAGAGTCAGCACAGTGTCATCATAGAGACAGCACAGTGTCATCACAGAGTCAGCACAGTGTCATCACAGAGCACAGAGTCAGCTCAGTGTCAACACAGTGTCATCACGGTGTCATCACAGAGTCAGCACAGTGTCATCACTGAGTCAGCACAGTGTCATCATAGAGACAGGACAGAGCACAGAGTCTGCACAGTGCCATCACAGAGCACAGGGTCAGCACAGTGTCAGCACAGGGTCAGTACAGTGTCAGCACAGAGTCAGCTCAGTGTCATCACTCAGCACAGTGTCAGCACAGTGTCATCACTGAGTCAGCACAGTGTCAGCACAGTGTCATCACAGAGCACAGTGTCAGCAGAGTGTCATCACCTTGACATCACAGAGTCAGCACAGTGTCATATCATAGTCAGCACAGAGTCAGCACAGTGTCATCACAGTGTCAGCACAGAGCAGTGTCAGCACAGTGTCAGCTCAGATCACAGAGTCAGATCAGTGTCATCACAGGTATCATAACAGTGTAGAGTGAGCATAGTGTCATCATAGAGCACAGAGTCAGCACAGTGTCATCACAGTATCAGCACAGTGTCATCACAGTGTCATCAGAGTGCACAGAGTCAGCACAGTGTCATCACAGAGTCAGCACAGTGTCATCACAGAGACAGCACAGTGTCATCACAGAGACAGCACAGTGTCATCACAGAGCACAGAGTCAGCTCAGTGTCAACACAGTGTCATCACGGTGTCATCACAGAGACAGCACAGTGTCTGCACAGAGCACAGAGTCAGCACAGTGTCATCAGAGAGACAGCTCAGTGTCATCACAGATTCAGCAGTGTCATCACAGAGCACAGAGTCAGCACAGTGTCAGCACAGTGTCATCATAGAGACAGCACAGTGTCATCACAGAGTCAGCACAGTGTCATCACAGAGCACAGAGTCAGCACAGTGTCATCACAGAGTCAGCACAGTGTCATCACAGAGTCAGCACAGTGTCATCATAGAGACAGCACAGAGCACAGAGTCAGCTCAGTGTCATCACAGAGTCAGCACAGTGTCATCACAGAGTCAGCACAGTGTCAGCACAGAGTCAGCACAGTGTCATCACTGAGTCAGCACAGTGTCATCACAGAGACAG
>JAHFZB010001139.1:0-13867 GCA_036884735.1 Huso huso | reverse complement strand
TGAATCAACACTCGTTAGCATTCGGTGGTTTATGAGCAGCGCCAGAAAAATATCGTAGCAGGATCGTGTCTGCTACGAGCAATATTAGTGTACCTGTCTTGCTGCAACTTTACCAACTCTTTCAATCGCTATATGAGAGTGACAGGATGGAGAGACTTTTATTTTGAAAAAAAAACAGCCCGATTCGACATCGAGATGGGAAGTAGCATTCACGGAAGTTACGCGGAAGCGAAATTGTTGCTAGCTTCACAGAGATGCTCAAGGGTACAGCAGTGTCCACCCCACCTGGGATTGAACCCACAACCCTCCGGGTCAAGAGTCCAGAGCCCTAACCACTATTCCACACTGCTGCATGCATGAAAAAGACAGCGACACACAAACACACACTTGCATACACACATGCAGTATGTTCTTTTGTATTTCGCTGTTTAGTATCATTCTTACATTTTTAATAGTTAGGTCTCAATTACACTATACAAAATAACTTTAACACGACAACAAGCTTGTCTTCTTGTCATTTCCTCAGGTAGTTTTAGTTTCAGAGTGACAACCAGTTTCAAATGGTTTGTTTTGAAAAGCACATCCTCCGAGGAAGCCCCTTGTGTTTGTGCTGTATATATATTTATTGAAGACCAGTAAATATTTCTCTAATGTAAAAAACTGACCTGCAGCAGCTGCATGAACCCAGCAGAGAGTCCTGAGTACAGTCATCCGGATCATCTCCGATAGTCTTCAAGCAATATATTTAAATCTCATACTTTCGGTTTATAAACAAGGACATGTTTAGTAATAATATGTACAATGAATATTTTCAATAAAACTGTCTACTTTTTGCCAACCAGAACTGAATACACTGCTTAATAGAAACGCTCTCTGTGTCTCAATTTTGTGATTGTTACAAGAACCCATGGTTCAGCCAATACTAGGAGGCGAGCATCACGGTATCTGGGTAAAATATAGTTTTCAGGCCAGCAGACAATCACGTGCTCTTGCTATATGTGTAATAATAAAATGATAACCAGAAGTGTGGTAGATTGATCAACCATAACAACTCTATCATTTGTACATTCAGAAAACAAGACTAGTATTGTGCTTGCTGACATTAACATTATTAAACATGACTGTGATGTTAAACATTGCTGTGATATTAAACATTACTGTGATATTAAACATTGCTGTGATATTAAACATTGCTGTGATATTAAACATGGCTGTGCTATTAAACAGGTGTTTACAGAGCTCTGGTCATGGAGAGGTGTTTGGGCTCTGGTCATGAGAGGTGTTTACAGGAGCTCTGGTCATGGAGAGGGTGTTTACAGGAGCTCTGGTCATGGAGAGGTGTTAAGGGGCTCTGGTCATGGAGGGTGTTTACAGGAGCTCTGGTCATGGAGAGGTGTTTATAGGGCTCTGGTCATGGAGAGTGTTTACAGGGCTCTGGTCATGGAGAGTGTTTACAGGGCTCTGGTCATGGAGAGGTGTTTATAGGGCTTTGGTCATGGAGGTATTTAGGGGGGGCTCTGGTCATGGAGAGGTATTTAGAGAGGGGCTCTGATCATGGAGAGGTGTTTATTATTATTATTTGTTTATTTAGCAGATGCCTTTATCCAAGGCGACTTACAGAGACTAGGGGTGTGAGAACTATCATCAGCTGCAGAGTCACCCACAATTACGTCTCACCCGAAAGACAGAGCAAAAAGGAGGTTAAGTGACTTGCTCAGGGTCACAACAATGAGTCAGTGGCTGAGGTGGGATTTGAGCGGGGACCTCCTGGTTACAAGCCCTTTTCTTTAACCAGTGGACCACACACCTCTAATATGTCCCTGGTCTGTGACATGGACTCCTGTGTAACTGTGAACACAGGCTACAGTGAAACTCAAATAACAGAAATGACAGGTTTGTGGAGTGCAGTTAAACAGGAGAATTTCATTTTTCAGCTTCAGGAACAGTGTGGTGGCAGATGCTTTAAGTAAACTAAACGGTGTATTGAATTTTCAAAGTAGGAGGGTCCTTTCAGAGACACGTGTATTCCTGGGTAGCAAACGAACTACCTCAATGAAAACAGACCACATTCATGAACAGCCCTTAGCCAAAATCGAAGAGTTATTAAACTTTGAAAGCTGTAGCAAAAGAAACAATGATGTCTGATGTTCAGCTAAACCAAAATTTGAAAGAAGTGGCAACAGACATAATCTGAACTGCAGTTGAAAGGATTAGAAACAGGATGTTGCGTTAGACATATCTAATAAATTGAGACAGAACTTAGAAGCCAAGGCAGTTCCATTAATCAAATGTTACAAACTGTCCCGGATTTGACTCACTATGGTAAAAAGTATTTTATCTTAGTGACAAACATATCTCAAGTGGTACCAGGAATCAAAGACTGTCTTTGAAAGCTGATTACAAGAAGGAGAAAATCAGTTGGCAACACATATAATAGCATGCTGTTTTGGGTTTGACACCGAGAAAAAGCAAATGGAGCAGATCACCATGATACCTATTCAAGAAAAGTTGCTCGCACTGTAGATGAGTGGGTGCAAAAACATAGGGTCTAAAGACCAAGTCCATGTTCAATCTTGAGCTAAAAGCTACATTAATGTTCTGCAGCTGTAGAATTTCAACAGATGCATGAAGACTTTTGCAAAAGGCAAAGAACCTCTACTGTGTCTGGAGAAGGTCAAATCTCAGTACTTGTCTACTTTACAGACTTTATCAAGAGATAGATCAATTACCAAGAAAGCTAAAGGCATTTACAGATATCTGCCTGACGCCTGCTGTCAAGCAATATGTAAACAAGGGCCTTGGAATTGAAATTAGATGACATTTTGACAGGAGCAAACGCTTGAGAATATACTGTAGCTCTTGAACATTTTCTAGTTTTGAATTTCCAATTTTAAATCAGCTGCTCTCAAAGCAAATTAAGAACTATTTAAGTACATTAATGTGTGTATGAAGAGTTTGTCAAGGAATGGATTTTTCAATTGCATTGTAGACCATTTTGTAAAAGATGCCAAGCTAGGGCATTTAAAAATAAATGTCTTCACAATATTACAGGGGAGCCAAGAAGCAATCTAAACATCACTGTAACAGGGCAAGCAGCCCTGTACATTATTTTGTTTATTTTATTTTAGAACGGGTACCCTCCCGCCCTTGTGTTATTTTTGTATTAGTATTATGATTTAGTATTTAAATGTATGACGCTGAGCCGCATGGTTTGTTATTGTTTTTGTATTTAGAATGCGTGGCAGTTTATTTTGTTTAGCACTTTAATTAAGAAACTTTCGCAGATTGTGGCCGAAGGTAATAGGATAATTAATTGCAAATAGTTAAACCCCTCGGCCACGATATAAAAGGCTGCAGCTTTCAGCTTGGAGGGTGGGTGTTGGAAGGAGGCGTGAATGAGAACAGAGAAAGAAACGTAAACGATAAAACAATACAGGAATACAGGAACAGTGACACTGCCTAGCCTGACCTGTATGGTTTATTTATTATTTGGTGCGAGATTTGTTTTGTTTAAACCTTTATTTTTGCTCTGTGAGCAGTGTGTTTTGTTTAAATATTTTGTTTATTTTGTTTTGTAATAAAACGTAAGCATACCTTTACCTGCAGTACTCCCTGGTGTCAGTATTTTTTCCCTTCCTGCTTCTGCCCAAGACGTCACCGCTCAGTCAGCCTGTCCCAATACGAAATTCAAAACATGTCAAAAGCCTGTCTGAGTTCATCCAGATCTTCTGCAGTACTTTAAAGACAATGCTGATTTCTGAGTTTGAGATCTTCACTTTGGGAGCCATTGTTTCAGAACAATGCCAAAACGACAGTTTGCGATCGATTTTGTTAGAATTTGAAGCAGATGCCGAAAAGGAATTTTCGAAGAGTGTGACATCAACAACACTCTCCGATCTGCCCGCAAAACCACAGAATGAATTGGTCGATTTTTGGTTGTAGACGGATGGCTGGAGGTGGTCACAAAGACCACTTTGCTTCAGTGCATCGAAATGAATGGGCTGCCAGGTAGCCAGATACACAATCTCATCCATAGAACATTTTACATTTTATCCTGACTGTAAAAATGTAGCCAGATGCAAAGTGTTGAAGTCTGACTACTGAAAGTATGTCCTGGTCACATTTAATAAACATTTGTATGTTGTTTTTGGATCAGGTTCAAGATTGAATTTATCTCGTATTTCCGACTGTACAATAAAGATATTTATGACACACTTGATGCTCTTGATTACATGTAGAAGATGCTACTCAAGGGCCTTAATTTGAGTTATTTAAAAAATTTTTTTTCAGAATTTTGATTTATTAAATTATTTTACTGTTGTTAAAGGAGTCACAGTAATTATTTACAAAAAAATATTACAGGAAAAGTTAACATCTTCTGTACATCTTGTATATCTTGAGTAAAATAATAATATTAAATGAAAATAATTCTACAAATGACTCATTCTTAACACTAGAAGGACCGGAGATATACTCATACCTAGAAGACTCAAGCAGTCTTTCTGACGACTGTCTTTAAAAACATAAATAGTATAACGAACAGAGAAACAGTTGGATGGAATATTTTTTTTTTTTTTTTATTATTGAGTATGTTACATAAACATCTGAAAACCGAATATATATATATATATACACACATACAATTGAACACTTATTTTACAAATCAAAACAAGAAAATGTAAGTAAATAAACATCTGAACAGACATCGGTTTACAACATACCTATTTATAAAACTGAAACGACAATGTAGATAAATAAACTTAGAAGAAGAAAACGTTTTACAGAAGCGCACAGCACAAAAGTTATAAAAAAGTCTAATTTATTTTTCTTTTTTTCGATAAATGGTATTCCTTTACCTTGAGTCTAAGGCTGTTCACAATCAACACAGATAATGCGCTTCCGCCGCCTTTCTGCACAGGGCACAGCTCTCCGGTTTTATTTTTATTGCACTTACCAACCCTAGCATTACGCCTCTTATGGTCTCAGCAGGGGCTGCCAGCTTCAGCTGTAGGTACCACGCTTGGCAGTTTCTCTCTGTTCCAAATGCTTCTTGCAAGTTCCTGTGCTAACTGTAAAATATATTCTCTCCTTGATAAATTCTATCAGTGCATTCTTTGTGAAGTACCCAGGAGTTGATAGCTGTTAGGTCCAATACATTGTAAACACCTAACAGACCACCGTCGGGAGCCAGCTTTCATGGAATACTTCCGTGCCATCTGTCCAAACATCAATTTCATATTTTATTAAAAGTTGTAAAAACCACGGTCTCTGATATTTATTTCCACTACTCCACTGAGCTCTGGACTCTTGACCGAGGGTCATGGGTTCAATTCAGGTGGGGACACTGTTGCTGTATACCCTTGAGCAAGGTACTTTTACCTAGATTGCTCCAGTAAAAACCAACTGTATAAAATTGGGTAATTGTATGTAAAAAATAATGTGATATCTGTATAATGTATAATGTGATATCTTGCACTAACAATTGTAAGTCGCCCTGGATAAGAAACCTCTGCTAAAAATAAATAATAATAATAATAATTGACTGACCAAAGCAGGCGCAGCTGGCAAAGCAGGCGTAACTTTTCAAAAGGCCCCGGTGAAAACAACAGACTATCAGTCATTCCACTCAGGCAGAGAGTAGAGACTAATCCTAATTACAGCTAAACACATTGCGGACTGGTAAATAAAATAATAAAGCAGAACACCGTTCTGTATACACAGAAAATACAATTGTTTTCTGTGACCGCCAATGTGACTGCTCCCCGGCTTTTAGGCATAATGTAATATATCTCCTTTATTTCTGCACCAGCGTTTTCATGGTTTTGTGAGAATATTTAATACATACGGACAAAAGGCACATAAATGCACAGCCCATATGTATTTACCGACTGAGAAAATTACATTTTAAACCAAAAACCCTTAAAATGACTGTCGCAAGGGCTTCTAGTGTTAATTTGACACATGACTGCAAATATGCTTCCATGTCTGTTTGTCTGATCGCTCTGTGGTAATATCAGGTACAAATGAAGTGTAAAGAGAAGCTGAGTCGTTTATTCTGTCTGTCATCAGCTTCACTGTACTGGAGTCACACCCTGAACAATACAGACATGGAACAAAGACTGTGGTTAGTAAGCACATGGGAGAAAATGGAACAATGAACCAGTTTTGTTTGTGTTTGCTCCCTCAAAACTAGCAAGAAACAACTCAAAATCCTAATTGCTTGTCCCTGCACCTCTGTTACAGTTACACTGCTCATCCTTGTAGAAGATGGGGCTCATTTTACTCTGCTGTGAACAGACTGAAAATTGTACCCACAATAACGTATAAGCTGTGATGGGATTAAAACAGATGAGATCAGTCAGAAGTGTCCAACATAGATTTTCAGGTACTCATCTGAACTGTAACCTCCTTATTGGGTGTGCTGGCTCTGTCCTATCCAATGCTGGGTATTAAGAAGGTACAGGCAATTTCGACAAATCTGTTTAAACTTTGTTCAAGTTAAAACACAAACTGCATTCTAACCCCTTGTGGCAAAGTGCCCGCCTGTGTTATTTTTGTGTGTTATGTTTTGTATGTTGCGTGTATTAATGTTGGTATAGATTAGTACGGGATGCTCACGGGTTCTGTGTTTCATGTGTGTAAAAGGTAGATTTGTATTTAGGCACGAGGAGGGCACGTCACTTCACGTGTTGGTTAAAATGTAATATGTGAGCACGGGGTTGCACAGAATTAATCACGTGCTGGGATTCAAGTGAATATTAATTAGTAATTGAATCAGCACAACAGTATAAATAAGCACATTTTAGTCACTCGGGGTTGGGTGTTCGGTGGTGGAGAACGGGAGAGAGAGAAGGAGAAAGTAAAAAGCAAAAGCAAAGCGAAAGATGATGTTTTCACTCACCGTGTTTATTCGTCCCTGTTTGTTAGTGTCATCCGTTTTGTCTATGTTTATTTTGGTTACAAAGTGCCGGTCCTGTTTTGTCTGTTCCAACCTTTTATTTTTTGTTCTGTTTATTAAAACGCTGGTAGCGATCCACGCCGCCCAGCTTATACCAAACCACATCTCTGTTTATTTATTTCCTGGCTCTGGTCTGACACCACCCACTCCGGCCGTCTTTGTGACACGTGGTGTCCTGCGTGGGATCGACAGCGCCTCCAGGACTCAGGCCAGAGCAGGAACCGCGATTTTGATTGGGGAAAAAAAAAAAGGAAATAAATAAAAAATGGCAGAAGACGCCATCAAAGTGCGGGACTGGATGCTGGAAAATGCTGGGCTGGAGGCCCAGTCTATCCCAATAGTCGTCCAGTTCCTGCAGTTTTGTGGATAAGGAGCTGATGGGAGGCGTATGCCAAGGAACAGACCGTAAGCACCTGGGAGGAAGGTGTGGTTGGTCCTCAGCCTGGAGGCAGTTATAAACGGAACAGCAGCCCAGGTAGCAGGACCACCAGCAGAGGGTGAGTACCTGCTGTCCCCATCTCCAGCAGAGGGTGAATGCCTGCTGGTTTTACGTCTGGCCCGAAAGGGAGGAGCCAGGCGTCCCCACGCCTGAGTGGGAGGTCCCGAACGCCCCAGCGCCTGGAGTGGGAGGAGAGCCTGAACGTCCCTCGCCTGAGTGGGGAGGCCCAACGTCCCACGCCTGAGTGGGAGGCCGAACGTCCTACGCCTGAGTGGGAGGAGCCCGGACGTCCCACGCCTGAGTGGAGGAGAGCCAGGCGTCCCACGCCTGAGTGGGAGAGGAGTTCGAACGTCCCATGCCTGAGTGGGAGGAGCCGGAACGTCCCACGCCTGAGTGGGAGGAGCCCCGAACGCCCCACGCCTGAGGAGGAGCCCAACGCCCCACGCCTCTGAGTGGGGGAGCCCAGGCGTCAGCCCAGAGGAGGTGGTGCGTCTACAGCCCAAGGGAGAATTAGGTCGTCCACAGCCCAAGAGAGTGATTTCGTCTGGCCCAAAGGGAGGGAGTGGTCGTCCACAGCCCAAAAATTTAGATCCGTCCACAGCTAAAAGGAGAGTCGGTGCGTCCAGCCCAAAGGAGTCGGTCCACAGCGAAGGGAGGCAAGTCAGGGCCCAGCCCTGGGACCCCAGCCACCAGCAGAGGGAGAATGCCTGGTTTCAGCCCCCAAGAGCCAGAAGGGAGGGTTACAGGCTCAACCCCTGAAAATTTTGGGGGAGAGGGAGGCTGGTGTCCCCAGCAGCCTCTATTCATGCTGATGAGGGCAGCACGGCGCACACCAGCCCAGCCGCCACAGCAGAGGGCCAGCACTGCCACAGCTCCTCTGAGTGGCCACAGCATCAGCCCTATGGCCTCCGCCACCACCACCGCAGAGCAGAGCAGCAGGAGTTGCCTGCCTCCGCCACCACCACCGCTTCCTCCACTGGAGCAGAGGAGCAGGAGCTGCCTCTGCCTCCCGCCACCACCACCGCTTCCTCCACTAGGAGCAGAGGGCAGGAGCTGCCTCTGCCTCCACCACCGCCAGGCAGAGGAGCAGGAGCTGCCTCTGCCTCCGCCACCACCACCGCCAGAGCAGGGGAGGCTGCCTCTGCCTCCCGCCACCACCACCGCCGGGAGCAGAGGAGCTGGGAGCCTCTGCCTCCACCACCGCCAGGAGCAGAGGCTGGAGCTCTGCCTCCACCACCGCCAGAGCAGAGGAGCTGGGCTGCCTCTGCCTCCACCACCGCCAGGGAGCAGGCTGGAGCTGCCTCTGCCTCCGCCCACCACCAGGAGCAGAGGAGCTGAGCTGCCTCTGCCTTCCGCCATCGCCCGGAGCAGGAGGAGCAGGAGCTGCCTCTGCCCGTACCCCACAGGGGGAGTACGGTGGCGGAGCCCCAGAAGGGAGCTGCCGGCCACGAAGAAGGGGGACAGGTCTGGAACCACTTTCCCCCAGCAGTTCGCTGCAGGGTTCTTGTGGCCGGAGCCCCCACAGGAGGGAGCTGCAGAAGCTACGAAAGGAGGAGTCGGGGACCACCTGCCCCGCAGCTTTCGCTGGGACAGGGACCAGCATGCTGTCAGCCCGTGCCACTACCGGCAGGGGAGCTGACAGCATTTCCAGCCATGGGCCCACTGAAGCCTCCCCTTCCCAGCCCGAGACTTTGGCCTGACTGCTGGGTATTTATGGGGAGGTAGCGTTGAGGCCATGTGCTTTGCACAGGGGTGTATGGCAAAGTGCCGCCCCTGTGTGTATTTTGTGTGTTATGTGTTGTATGTTGCGGTGTTAATGTTGAACATAGATTGGTACGGGATATACGGGTCTGTGTTTCATGTGTGTGTAAAAAGGGCAGATTTGTATTTAGGCACGAGGAGGGCACAAATCACTTCACGTGCTGGTTAAATGTAATATGTGAGCACGGGGTGCACAGAATTAATTCACGTGCTGATTCAAGTGAATAATTAATTAGTAATTGAATCCACAACAGTATAAATAGAATATTTTTAGTCTCACTCGGGGTTGGGTGTTCGGTGAGTGGAGAACAGGAGAGAAGGAGAAAAGTAAAAGAAAGCAAAAGCAAAAGCGTAAAGATAAGTGTTTTCACTCACCGTGTTTGTTCGTCCCTGTTTGTTAGTGTCTGTCCGTTTGTCTACCTAATGTTTATTTTGGCTTCAAGTGCCGTGTCCTGTTTTTGTCTGTTCCAACCTTTTATTTTTTGTTCTGTTTATTAAAATGCTGAGCGCGATCCGCCCAGCTTATACCAAACCACATCTCTCTGTTTATTTATTTCCTGGCTCTGGTCTGACACCACCCCTCCGCCGTCTTTTGACACCCCTATAACAAATTCAAGTCGCTTTTTAAATTGTAATTATTGAATTCAATTCTGTTTGTTTTTCTCAGTCTTGATCTTCAACACATTAGAAGTGTTTTATTTCTTCTACTTAAATCTATACAATTAAAACACATCTAAAATACTCACTCTACTGTGTGGTGTAGTCCACGGCTCCTGGCACCTAGGAGTGAATTACAAAACGCAGGGTTACTGTATTTACAAGTGAATCTATCAGCAGCTTCATATCATTGAGAAATGTACTGTCTTTATTCCAGACACTGGAGAAGGTTGTGACTCATGTTATTAGAGCACACATGCCAGAGCTCGACAGGTTCTGATGCACAAATCAAAGCGCTGAACTACTCCCAATTGAACGTGCACCACATGGCCTGTCCCTAGGGCAGCGTTTGAGGTGGTGATAATTTAAGCGAATCTGTACACAGCTCAACAGCAGCCCAGTCCCCTCTTTGTTCTTAAAACTCTTAACTGGATAATTCAAGCAGATCTGTACACAGCTCAACAGCAGGCCCAGTCCCCCTCTTTGCTCTAACTCCCTTGCGTTCTCTCTAGCTTATACTAAGCTAATCAATCCCTGAGGTGATCACTCAAGCATGGCAAATCAAATACTACTGAATTACCATTGTATCAGACTATACAAGTAATTTACTGTTCAGAAATTACAGTAAATACGATCCGTGTTTTAAAAAAGAGTCTAATTACACTGGAGAGCGGCAACGAGAATCCGTGTTTTAAAAGAGTCTGATTACACTGAGAGCGGTAACGAGAATCTGTGTTTTTAAAAGACTCTGATTACACTGGAGAGCGGTAGCGAGAATCTGTGTTTAACCCTTAAGCGTTCCTATAACGGACCTGGTCCGACATTGCAATTATTCTATCTGGTCCAATGTCGGACCCTGTCCAACATCATCAAAAGACGCAAAAACGGGTTTCTAGTCGTTTTTTCTCCGGAAAGCAGAGAAACCATTCAATGGCCAGTGGGAGCGACAGGAGCCGAGACAAGCCGAAAAAAAAAAGGGCGATCTCATGATTAGTCATACTTGCCCTGGCATCAGATACTTGGCGCCATAAGGAAACAAGCTGGCTGCTACCGCATCAGCGCTCAGAGAATATCACAGACGTTTGCAGAGCTTTTCAGATGTTATAGTAATAAAATAATGACTTGGATCGCATTATTGAGGCGTTTGGTGATAAAACGGTGATCAGGAGATGATTGATCGGTATGTACGACTATTATTATTATTATTTATGTCTTAGCATATGTGAAAGCTATAGCGAACGAAAAGGGTGGGGCGGGCTGGAAATGCCTAGTGAGTGCTTTGTTGATATGCAGGGCCTTTTAAACCTGTTTGACTGTGGAAAAAATACTTTTAAACAGCACGTCTAAAATTAACTGTGCGTGTGAAAATAAATTGGACCTGACTACGCCTGACACGCACTTAATAAATGGACTGCAAAGGGTTAAAAGAGTCTGATTACACTGGAGAGAGCGAAAATCCGTGTTTTAAAGAATTGCACTGGAGATTTTAAAATCCGTGTTTTAAAAGTCTAATTGCACTGGAGAGCGATAACGAGAATCCGTGTTTTAAAAGAGTCTAATTGCACTGGAGAGCGGTAACGAGAATCCGTGTTTTAAAAGAGTCTAATTGCACTGGAGAGCGGTAACGAATCCGTGTTTTAAAAGAGTCTGATTACACTGGAGAGCGGGTAACGAGAATCCATGTTTTAAAAAGAGTCTAATTGCACTGGAGAGCGGTAACGAGAATCCGTGTTTAAAAGAGTCTAATTGCACTGAGAGGCGGTAGCAGAATCCGTGTTTTAAAAGAGACTGATTACACTGGAGGCGGTAACGAGAATCCATGTTTTAAAAGAGCACAATTACACTGGAGAGCGGTAACGAGAACTCGTGTTTTAAAAGCGCAATTACACTGGAGAGCGGTACGAGAATCTGTGTTTTTAAAGCGCAATTACACTGGAGAGCTGGTAACGAGAATCTGTGTTTTAAAAGAGTTTAATTACACTGGAGAGGTAATGAGAATCTGTGTTTTAAAAGGGCAAATTACACTGGAGAACGGTAACAAGAATCTGTGTTTTAAAGAGAGTCTGATTACACTGGAGAGCGGTTACAAGAATCTGTGTTTTAAAAGGCACAATTACACTGGAGAGCGGTAATGAGAATCTGTGTTTAAAAACTGCACTAGGTACAGTAAGTTTTTTTTATTATTTGTTTTGTTGTTAAATTAATAACATAAATGGTCCCGCTCTTTACTTAGTACTGAGAGTCCTTGGTACTTTCATTCGTTCGTTCTGAATTCTAAAACATGCATATCTTCGCCTCTCCAGCTGTAGACATGAAATAATCCTTGAAGCGATCTCACACTGGATTTGCTTCATACCGACACATAAACTCTGCAGTGCCTCATCAGTAGGGCCTTATGCGTTTTCCAGAACTCATCTTTTAACCTGTAATTTAGTCCTACAGCCACCAGATGTCGATATAGCCTCCACAGTAAGCCACGTAATGAGAAATCATTAAACTATCATCCCATTACTTTAATCATTTGAATTGGTAATTCTATTACTACAAAATACGTATTAGCAGATTAATAAACAGAATGCTGTAGATGGCTACTGATATTTATATAACCCCCACATCCCTGTGAATACGACGATAACAGCATTTTAAAGGAAGTTTTCTTCAATATTATTTCAGAAAACTCAAAAAGTGTAAATAAATTATTTATAAGTTTTAATTTACCAGTACATTTTTTCACAAATCATTTTGTAAAAATATGAATTATACTTCCTTGATATCTGGATCTCACCGGCACAGAAAGGGAGATATATTTATTTTGATGGATTTCCTGTTTGTGGCAATGATCCTGAACAGTACAGTTAATATAACAATGTATTGGAATCTGGGCATTTGATAAGATTCTGTAACATATGAAAGCTGTGCGTATTATTTTTTATTTGTTTTGTTTTTATTGATTTTGTTTGGTTCTTTGAATATAATGTAAAAGGTTGTTCATACAGAGCCCATAAGTGTTGCTTATGTTTGCATGAAAGACAAAAGAAAATCCAGCCTCAGTTCTTGTGCATTATATATTTTTGTATTAAACTTCAGCATCGTCAGTTTTGACGTTGCTCTGTTTTAACCTTTCTTGCTAAATTGGGAAATAGTTATTCTGCATTTCTCCAAATTCAGTCAAAAAATTCCACTACGGTTTTCTTTTGCATATAGCTGATATCCCTTCATTTCTGATTTACAGGCAGCATCAAACCCTGGAATACAATCTAATAGGAGGGTTTCTTGTTGTGGGTTGAAAACCCTGACTGCCTTCAGAAACTTGTGAGCTGGGTGAATAAAACGTGCTTTTATTCTGCATTGATCAGTGTTGCAGTAACTCGTCAATTTTTCCAAAACTTTGTGGAAAGTTTTAACACACTGTTGGTTTTATTCTGGCATCTGTGCTGTGCCGCTCATGTGCCAGTGCTCTGTATGTATTTATTAATTCTGCAACTTTTATTATATGTTTGATGAATAACATTCGGCTTTCAAACCACTGTATCAGATCCACTAGTCATTTACTATGCATTACAATCAGGGAGAGTAATGTATTTGGAATGATATTCGGCAGCAGAATACCAGCTGCCCCATCGTGTTTAACATGGCTCAGGTGGGCGTTATGGGTAGATTACAAGCTTCCTGTCTGATTGCATCTTTCAGGTGATCTTTAAAGCGTTCTGATTGGACGATGTTTAAAACCCTTTTTATGGTTGCGATCAGCTTGTCTGCCTCAGGACATTATTTGCCCAGATATTACTCGTTAGGGCTAATACATGGGCATTGCTTTCGTGCAGTTTAGGATTTTCAGCAACGTTGTGTAAATTCCCGTCTCGGGCGATTTGTAGGACTTGCCCCCCCATTTACTACATGTTTATTAAGGAATTCACCAGCTTGGGGTTATCTAGTTTTTACAGGGGGATATTATTAGCACAGGCAAATGCCAAACATGTCAAACAGAAAATGACAGGATTTCAGCGTTCTTGATTTTCTGTCCCCTACATTTTGTGTAATGAAAGACGATG
>JAHFZB010001138.1:0-13925 GCA_036884735.1 Huso huso | reverse complement strand
GAAGCATTGTGTGCTACAGAGAAGAAGCACAGAGGTCTGAAAGCATAGGAAGCATTAAAGCACAGAGAGGTCTGGTAAAGCACAGGGAAGCATTGTAAAGCACAGAGGTCTGGTAAAAGCACAGGAAGCATTGTAAAACAAGGGAGAGGTCTAGTAAAGCATAGGGAAGCATTGTAAAAGCACAGAGAGGTGGAGTAAAGCATAGGGAAGCATTGTAAAAGCACAGAGAGGTCTGGTAAAAGCATAGGAAGCATTGTAAAGCACAGAGGTCTGGTAAAGCATGGGAAGCATTATAAGGTCATAGGGAGGTCTGGTAAGCATAGAGGTTCAGAAAGCATTATAAAAGCACAGAGATCTGGTAAAGCATAGGAAGCATTAAAGCACAGAGAGGTCTGGTAAAAGCATAGGGAAGCATTAAAAAGCAGAGAGGTGTGGTAAAGCAT
The DNA here is from genome assembly GCA_036884735.1 of Huso huso. NCBI lineage: Eukaryota > Metazoa > Chordata > Actinopteri > Acipenseriformes > Acipenseridae > Huso > Huso huso. Next base: position 13,482 of record JAHFZB010001138.1, on the reverse strand, counting down.
AGGGAAGCATTGTAAAGCACAGAGAGGTCTGGTAAAGCATAGGAAGCATTGTAAAGCACAGTGAGGTCTGGTAAAGCATAGGGAAGCATTATACAGAGAGGTCTGGTAAAGCATAGGGAAGCATTGTAAAAGCACAGAGAGGTCTGGTAAAGCATAGGGAAGCATTGTAAAGACAGAGAGGTCTGGTAAAGCATAGGGAAGCATTATAAAGCACAGAGAGGTTCAGCATAGGGAAGCATTGTAAAAGCACAGAGAGGTCTGGTAAAAGCATAAGGAAGCATTGTAAAAGCACAGAGAGGTCTGGTCTAGTAATAAAAGCATAGGAAAGCACAGAGAGGTCTGGTAAAGCACAGGGAAGCATTGTAAAGACAGAGAGGTGTGGTAGCATAGGGAAGCATTGTAAAAGCACAGAGAGGTCTGAGTAAAGCATAGGAAGCATTGTAAAGTACAGAGATCTGGTAAAAGCATAGGGAAGCATTGTAAAGCAAGGAGGTCTGGTAAAAGCATAGGAAGCGATTGTAAAAGCACAGAGGTTCAGTAGAAGCACAGGAAGCATTGTAAAAGCACAGAGGTCTGGTAAAGCATAGGGAAGCATTGTAAAGCACAGAGAGGTGTGGTAAAGCATAGGGAAGCATTGTAAAAGCACAGAGAGGTCTGGTAAGCATGGGAAGCATTGTGTAAAAACAGAGAGGTCTGGTAAAGCATAGGAAGCATTGTAGCACAGAGAGGTCTGGTAAAAGCATAGGAAGCATTATAAAGCACAGAGAGGTCTGTAAAAGCACAGGGAAGCATTATAAAGCAGAGAGAGGTGGAAAGCATAGGATTGTAAAACACAGAGAGGTCCTGGTAAAGCATAGGAAGCATTGTAAAAGCACAGAGGTCTGGTAAAGCACAGGAAGCATTTAAAGCACAGAGGTCTGTAAAAGCATAGGGAAGCATTGTAAAGCACAGAGAGATGTGAGTAAAAGCATAGGGAAGCATTAAAAGCACAGAGAGGTCTGGTAAAGCATAGGGAAGCTTGTTAAAAGCACAGAGAGGTCTTAAAGCATAGGAAGCATTGTAAACACAGAGAGGTCTGAAGTAAAAGCATAGGGAGAGGTCTGGTAAAGCATAAAGCACAGAGAGGTCTGGTAAGCACAGGGAAGCATTGTAAAAAGGTCAGAAAGGTCTTAAAAGCAGAGGTGTGGTAAGCATTATAGCATTGTAAAGCACAGAGAGGTCTGGTAAAGCACAGGAAGCATTGTAAAAGCACAGAGAGGTCTGGTAAAGCATAGGGAAGCATTGTAAAGCACAGAGAGGTCTGGTAAAAGCATAGGGAAGCATTGTAAAGCACAGAGGTCTTGTAAAGAAGCAGGAAGCATTGTAAAGCACAGAGAGGTCTGGTAAAAGCATTGGAAGAGAGGTTGTAAAGGGAAGCATTGTAAAGGAGAGGTCTGGTGCATAGGGAAGCATTGTAAAGCACAGAGGTCTGGTAAGCATGGGGAAGCATTGTAAGCACAGAGAGGTCTGGTAAGCACAGGAAAATTAAGCACAGAGAGGTCTGGTAAAAAGCACAGGAAGTGGTAAAGCATTGTAAAAAAGCACAGAGAGGTCTGTGTAAAGCACAGGAAGCATTATAAAGCACAGAGAGGTACAGTAAAGCATAGGGAAGCATTGTAAAAGCACAGAGAGGTCTGGTAAAGATAGGAAGCATTAAAGCACAGAGGTCTGGTAAAACATGGGAAGCATTGTAAAGCAGAGAGGTCTGGTAAAGCATAGGAAACATTGTGTAAAACAAGGAGAGGTCTGGTAAAAAGTATAGGAAGCATTGTAAAAGCACAGAGGTCTGGTAAAGCATAGGGGGCCACTGCAAAAGCACAGAGAGGTCTGGTAAACATAGGGAACTGTAACACAGAGAGGTGGCAAAGCATAGGGCACTATAAAGCACAAGAGAGGTCCGTGTAAAAGCAGGCTAATTGTAAAACACAGAGGTCCGGTAAAAGCCATTAGGAAGCATTGTAAAGCAGAGGTCTGGTAAAGCACAGGAAGCATTAAAATACAGAGAGGTCTGGTAAAGCACAGGGAAGCTATCAAAGCACAGAGAGGTCTGGTACATAGGGAAGCACTGTGCCAGAGAGGTGGTAAAAGCAGGGAAGCACAGAAGCATGAGAGGTCTGGTAAAGCATAGGGAAGCATTAAAGCACAGAGGTCTGGTAAAGCATAGGGAAGCATTGTAAAGCAAGGAGAGGTCTGTGTGCTAGGGAAGCATTGTAAAGCACAGAGAGGTGTGTGGTGGAAGCAGGAAGCTACTGTAGCAGCAGAGAGTCTGGTGCTATGAGGAAGCACAAAGCTGGTAGAGGTGGTAGCTATAGGGAAGTTACTGTAAAGCACAGAGGTCTGCAAAGCATAGGGCATTGTGTTACAGAGGTCTGGTAAAGCTATATAGGGAAGCATTAAAGACAGAGAGGTCTGGTAAAGCATAGGAAGCATTAAAGCACAGAGAGGTCTGGTAAAGCATAGGGAAGCATTGTGCTACAGAGGTCTGGTAAAGCATAGGGAAGCATTGTAAAGCACAGAGAGGGTCTAAAGCATAGGGAAGCATTGTAAAGCACAGAGAGGTCTGGTAAAGTAGGAAGCACTTGTAAAGCACAGAGAGGCTGGTAAAGCATAGGGAAGCATTGTAAAGCACAGAGAGGTCTGGTAAAGCTATAGGGAAGCATTGTAAAGCACAGAGGAAGTCTTTGCAGCATAGGAAGCACAGGAAGCACAGAGAGGTCTGCAGGGCTACTGTAAAGCACAGAGGTCTGGTGCCATAGGAAGCTACTGTAAAGCACAGAGAGGTCTGGTAGCTACAGGAAGTACTAAAGCACAGAGGTCTGGTAAAGCTACAGGAAGCATTGTAAAGCACAGAGAGGTCTGGTAAAGTATAGGGAAGCTACTGTAAAGCACAGAGAGGTCTGGTAAAGCACAGGGTGCTACCAAAGGCCAGAGAGGTGGTAAAGCATAGGGAAGCATTAAAAGCACAGAGAGGTCTAGTAAGCATAGGGAAGCATTGTAAAACAAGGAGAGGTCTGTAAAAGCATAGGGAAGTATTGTAAAGCACAGAGAGGTCTGGTAAGCATAGGGAAGCATTGTAAAGCACAGAGAGGTCTAGTGAAACATAGGAAGCATTGTAAAGCACAGTGAGGTCTGGTAAAGCATAGGGAAGCATTGTAAAGCACAGAGAGGTCTGGTAAAGCATAGGGAAGCATTATAAAGCACAGAGAGGTCTGGTAAAAGCATAGGGAAGCATTGTAAGCAGAGAGGTCTAGTAAAAACAAGGAAGCATTATGAAAACACAGAGGTCTGGTAAAGCATAGGAAGCATTATAAAAGCACAGAGAAGCATTGTAAAGCACAGAGTAAAAGCATAGGAAGCATTGTAAAGCACAGAGAGGCTGGTAAAGCATAGGAAGCATTATAAAAAGCACAGAGGTGGTAAAAGCATAGGGAAGCATTGTAAGCACAGAGAGGTCTGGTAAAGCATAGGGAAGCATTGTAAAGCACAGAGGTCTGGTAGCTAGGAAGCATTGTAAAGACAGAGAGGTCTGGTAAAGCATAGGGAAGTACAGCTACAGAGAGGTCTGGTAAAGCATAGGGAAGCATTGTAAAGCACAGAGAGGTCTGGTAAAGCATAGGGAAGCATTGTAAAGCACAGAGAGGTCTGGTAAAGCATAGGGAAGCACAGGTGCTACAGAGAGTGTCTGGTAAAGTATAGGGAAGCATTAAAGCACAGAGAGGTCTGTATAGGGAAGCATTGTAAAGCACAGAGAGGTCTGCAAAGCATAGGGCACAAAGTACAGAGGTCTGCAAGCATAGGGCATTGTAAAATAAGGAAGAGAGGTGTGGTAAAGCATAGGGAAGCATTGTAAAGCACAGAGGTCTGGTGTGCTATAGAAGCATTGAAAGCACAGAGAGGTCTGGTAAAGTATAGGGAAGCACTAAAGCATAGAGGTCTGGTGCTAGGGAAGCATTGTAAAGCACAGAGGTCTGGTAAAGTATAGGGAAGCATTGTAAAGCACAGAGAGGTCTGGGTAAAGCATAGGGACAGAGAGGTCTGATGTATAAAGCATTGTAAAGCAAGGAGAGGTTGGTAAAGCATAGGAAGCATTAGTAAAGCACAAGAGAGAGGTCCTGGTAAAAGCATAGGGAAGCATTATAAAAGCACAGAGGTTCTGGTAAAGAATAGGGAAGCATTATAAGTACAAGTGAGGTCTGTGGTAAAACATAGGGAAGCATTGTAAAGCACAGAGAGTCTGGGAAGCATTGTAAAGCACAGAGAGGTCTGTGTTATAAGCTACTAAAGTACAGAGAGGTGTGGTAAAAGCATAGGAAGCATTGTAAAGCACAGAGAGGTCTGGTAAAAGTATAGGGAAGCATTGTAAAACAGAGAGGTCTAGATAGGTCTGGTAAAGCCAGAGGAAGCATTGGGAAGCACCAGAGAGGTCTAAGTAAAACTTGAAGCACAGAGAGGTGGTACATTGGGTTAAAAGCACAGAGAGGTCTGGTAAAGCATAGGGAAGCATTGTAAAAGCACAGAGAGGTGTGGTAAAGCATAGGAAGCATTGTAAAAGCACAGAGAGGTCTGGTAAAGCATGGGAAGCATTGTAAAAGCACAGAGGTCTGGTAAAGCATAGGAAGCATTGTAAGCACAGAGAGGTCTGGTAAAGCATAGGAAGCATTGCCAAAAGCACAGAGGTCTGTAAAAGCATAGGAAGCATTATATAAAGCACAGAGGTCTGGTAAAGCATAGGGAAGCATTGTAAAACACAGAGGTCTGTAAAGCATAAAGGAAGCATTGTAAAGCACAGAGAGGTCTGGTAGCTAAAAGCACAGAGGTCTACAGCATAGGGAAGTAAGTAAAGCACAGAGGTCTGGTAAAGCATAGGGAGCATTGTAAAGCATTGTAAAGTATAAAGCATTGTAAAGAGGTCTAGTGGAAGCATAGGGAAGCATTGTAAAACAGAGAGGTCTGGTAAAAGCATAGGAAGCACAGGAAGCACAGAGAGGTCCTGGTAAAGCATAGGAAGCATTGTAAAAAAGCACAGAGAGGTCTGGTAAAGCATAGGGAAGCATTGTAAAGCACAGAGAGGTCTGGTAAAGCACAGGAAGCTTGTAAAAACAAGAGGCCTGGTAAAGCATAGGAAGCATTGTAAAGCACAGAGGTCTGGTAAAGCATAGGGAAGCATTATAAAAGCACAGAGAGGTCTGGTAAAAGCATAGGGAAGTAAACTGGTGAGGTCTGGTAAAGCACAGGGAAGCATTGTAAAAGCACAGAGAGTCACAGTAAAGCACAGGAAGCATTGTAAGCACAGAGAGGTCTGAAGGTAAAGCACAGGGAAGCATTAAAGCACAGAGAGGTCTGGTAAAAAGCATTAGGAAGCATTGTAAAGCACAGAGAGGTCTGGTAAAAGCATAGGAAGCATTATAAAAGTACAGAGAGGTCTAAAAACATAGGGAAGCATTGTAAAGCACAGAGGTGGAAAAGCACAGGGCGTCCCGTGGGAGATGAGAGACTTCACCTTTTGTCGTGTCGGCCTCTTAGTATTTGATCCACTTGTCTTTCCGTGGGTCTTCATCAATCAAAACGCAGAGAGAAAAACCATTGAACTGCACTGGCCTTATTGAAGGGGGGGCTCTTCAAAACAGACACTGAGAAAGACTTCTAGGAAACGCTTGCCATTGAATTCAACTGAAGACGCTGAGAAAGACTTCTGAGTGGAAACGCGTTTGAATTTTACAGTGAAGGCGGCTGAGAGAGACTTTTCGCGGAAACGTTTGCCATTGAATTTACACTGAAGACGCTGAGAGACTTCTAGCCCGAAACGTTTGCCATTGAATTTACACTGAAGACGCTGAGAAGAGACTTCCTGGGAAACGTTTGCCGTTGATTCACTATGAAGACGCTGAGAGAGACTTCTAGCGGAACGTTGCCATTGAATTTACACTGAAGACGCTGAGAAAGACTTCTAGTGGAAACGTTTGCGTTGAATTTACACTGAAGCGCTGAGAAAGACTTCTAGTGGAAACGCGTTTGCCATTGAATTTACACTGAAGACACTGGAGAGAGACTTCTAGTGAAACGTTTGCCATTGAATTTACGTGAAAACGCTGAGAGACTTCTAGCGAAACGTTTGCCATTGAATTTACACTGAAGACGCTGGAGAAAGACTTCTAGTGGAAACATTTTGTTGAATTTACACTGAAGACGCTGAAAAGACTTCTAGTGGAAACGTTTGCGTTGAATTTACACTGAAGACGCTGAGAGAGACTTCTAGTGGAACGTTTGCCATTGAATTTACATTGAAAACGCTGAGAGAGACTTCTAGCGGAAACGCTTGCCATTGAATTTACACTGAAGGCTGAGGAAAGACTTCTAGTGGAAACATTTGGCCGTTAATTTACACTGAAGGCGGCTGAGAAAGACTTCTAGTGGAAACGTTTACCATTGAATTTTACACTGGAAGACGCTGAGAGAGACTTCTAGTGGAAGCGTTTATTGAATTTTTAACTGAAGACGCTGAGAAAGACTTCTAGTGGAAACATTTGCCGTTGAATTTACACTAGAAGACGCTGAGAGAGGCTGGTGGAAACGTTGCCATTGAATTTACACTGAAGGCGCTGAGAAAGACTTCTAGTGGAAAATGTTTGCCATTGAATTTAATTAAAGACGCTGAGAACTTCTAGTGGAAACGTTTTGCCATTGAATTTACACTGAAGACACAGAGAGATTTCTAGTGGAAACGTTTGCTATTGAATTTACACTGAAGGCGATGAGAAAGACTTCTAGAGGAAACGTTTGAATTTACACCTGAAGACGCTGAGAAAGACTTCTAGAGGAAACGTTTGCCATTGAATTTACACTGAAGACGCTGAGAAAGACTTAGCGGAAACGCTTGCCATTGAATTTACACTGAAGACGCTGAGAAACACTTCTAGTGGAATGTTTGCCATTGAATTTACACTGAAGACGCTGGAGAAACACTAGTGGAAACGTTGCTATTGAATTTACACTGAAGACGCTTGAGAAACACTTCTAGTGGAAATGTTTGCCATTAATTTACACTGAAGACGCGAGAAACACTTCTAGTGAAACGTTTGCCATTGACCTACCGAAGAAGCTGAGACTTCTAGTGAAACGTTGGCTGAATTTACACTGAAGACGCTGAGAAAGACTTCTAGTGAAACGCTTGCCATTGAATTCACACTGAAGACGCTGAAAAGACTTCTAGAGGAAACGTTCCATTGAATTTACACTGAAGACGCTAGAAAGACTTAGAGGAAACGGCCATTGAATTTACTTCTGAGAGAGACTTCTAGTGGAAACGTTTGCCGTTGAATTACACTGAAGACGCTTGAGAAAGACTTCTAGAGGAAACGTTTGCCATTGAATTCACTGAAGACGCTGAGAAAGACTTCTAGTGGAACGTTTGCCATTGAATTTACACTGAAGGCGCTGAGAAACTTCTTGAGTGGAAATTTGCCATTGAATTTACACTGGAAGACGCTTGAGAGAGACTTCTAGTGGAAAGCGTTGCCATTAATTTACACTGAAGAAGCTGGAGAGAGACTTCTGCGAAACGTTTGCCATTAATTTACACTGAAAGACGCTGAGAAAGACTTCTAGCGGAAATGTTTGCCATTGAATTTACACTGAAGACGCTGAGAAACACTTCTAGTGGAAATGTTTGCCATTGAATGTACCTTTTAAGCTGATGGTATTCTTGTCTTTGTTCTGCAGAGGGTGATTTTGTCGGGAGGGATGTGGACCATTTCTTGAGATAGAAGCGGTGCTCCTCCCAACTTCTGAAAAACAAACACAGAGAGAGACGGACATTCGCTTCGTGTGTGTGACAGACAGACAGACTGTGGCACTAGCCACACAAGAGTTTAAATAAACACCCCTTTAGTTAAAATGCCTGGCCAGGTAACTTAATTATGTATCTATTTAATTAAGGATTCCCCTTTAAAGGCTGAACTCCCATGAGCCTTTGTTCTTTTTAAACAGGTAGAGGGGAAGGGAGGCAGGTTGTTCTGGGTTCCTCCATTTTGTGGATGGCGTGTGTGGTTTGTGTGCAGGTACTGAATGGTTCCAGTTTACTTTCAGGATTTTATTTACAAGAAAATTATATTAAATAAGAACTATACTACCTTGGAGCATCTCTTGGACAACTTGTTGCTGTCGGACTGCCACTGGAACTATGAATAAGCATCAACAAACAAACAAACAGTGGGTGAGATCATTCTGGTTTTTTTTTTTCCATTTTTTGCATTTTTGGTTTGGATTTGTTTTTTTTTTTTCGATTTATTACTGGATTATTTTTTGGACTTGATTTCTTCTAGGACATTGTTTTGCATGAGTGATATGTGTGATAACTTTTTGTTAGATATATATGTAGCAGGGCGATTGCCCTGCATTGTGTATTTAGTGTGGATATCATTTGTGTGGGGAAATGGGTTGATTGTGTGTTGTTTTGAGTTGATTTTTTTGGTGAATTATTGTTTTACAGACGGGCTCGATTGAGACTTGCTGCCTGCTAGGCTTGGTTGAGGGAAGGCAGCAAGTGATTGGCTGTATGGACCTCAATCAGCAGGTGGGCGGGTCTTGATTGAGTGTCAAAAAGCATCCGCGGGAGATGGTTGGGCCACTGTAACATACATGCCAGAGGGAGCGGCGTGTGCAGGGAGGAGAGGTCCGCTCTGCAGGAACGACCAGCAACCCCTGAGACTGCAAGCGGTGCTTGTGAAGGCAATGCCCAGCCAAGGCGTATGAGCAGCAGGAGTCATTGTCTGAATACCCGGCTCGTGAGTAGGTTAGTTAGGATTGTGATCCCATGTGATGTATGCGAGGTTACGTGGTGTAGCCGTTCCTGGGTGGACATCTGCTTTCAAGGCTAGCGGCTCGCCCTCTGGGGCTGCTTTGTTTGTAGTTTTGTGTTTTATTTTTGACTTTTGTACAGCTTGTTGTATGTGTCCTCTGTGCGTTACCATGGCTGGTAACGTCACATGACCACCTTTACTCATTTCTGTTTGTCTGTTAATAAATCCTGCGCCGCCTGTGCCGCGTTTTCAAATCCACCCCAGTTGTCTCTCTGTTTTGCTAAACACAGCGGCTATCCACATAAATGGACGTAAAGACCAGTCAATATATATATAACTTATGCATTTATAAGTGTTTTTTTTACTATATTAGTAATTGGCTATTTCAGATCTTTATTTCCTTGCCTGACTTTAAAATTGTTTGTTGCCTTACCTTCTACTTGTGTGCTTGTCTTAAATTGTTTATGATTCACTTGTATAGTTTACTGGTGTGCGTGGCATTAAATTTGTTAATTGAGGACCCTCGTTTTTTTTTGTTTTTGTCACTGTCGGCTGAAGCTTTTAGTTTCAAACCGCTACAAGACAGAGAGACCTCCAAAATCTGCTCTTCAAGATCTTTGAGCTGAATAATGTTGAGCCAGTTTCCTGACAATGGGAGAAGCTTCAAACAGAGAGATGGAGGAACGTGTGGCGTGTGACCTGTGCCTGCACTGCCTCTCCTCCGCCAGCAGGGGGGCAGTAACGACAAGAGACACAACATACTACTACTAATAACAATAATAGTAACATATCCCCCAGATAACATATCCCCTTCAGATTCAGAGACCCCTTACCCCAGAATCTGAGATTCAGAGACCCCCTCTACCCAGATTCTGAGGATTCTCAAGAACCCTCTGCTGAATAATATTAGAGCCAGTTTCCCGACAATGAGAAGCCCCCTCTAACAGAGAGATGGAGGAACCCCAGTGGACGTGAGCCCCTGCGCCTGCACTGCCTCCCCTCCACCAGCAGGGGGCCCTCGGGCTGACATGGGAACCCTCTTAACAGAAAGGCATTGACCCCCTATGGCAAGATTTGTTTGGTCTTCCTCTACCCAGAACTGCGAAGCGATATGAAAAGAACCAAAACTATAGCCACAGGTCAAAGAGATCACAGCAATAGTCTGATTGTCAACTCCTGTGAAGACATCAAGAGAGAAGGCCCCCTTATTATTATTATTATTCATTATTATTATTATTATTAACGACCTCGTTCAATCTGGAGGCCCCCTCTCCAAAGCTGCTCTTCAGAGTTGAGGGGAATAATGTTAACTCTGCATCATCAACAACTGCTGCTGCAGAGATCAGGAGCAATAGGAGCTGCGTTGTGTTTGACTCCCTCATCCGCAGAGGACGGAGCATTAAGGAGGTAAAGGCATTGGACTGTATGGCAGGGTTTGGGATTACCTTGAACAACAGTTTGAGATCACTAGACTAAACTGGATTGAATTACATTGAGATCACTAGAATAGTGTGGATTGAATTACATTGAGATCAAGAGACTAGACTGGATTGAATTACATTGAGATCACTAACTGGATTGAATTACATTGAGATCACTAGACTAGATTGGATTGAATTACACTGAGATCACTAGACTTCCACTGGATTGAATTGTTTGAGATCACTAGACTGACTGAATTACATTGAGATCACTAGACTGGATTGACATTACAACGGTTTGAGATCACTAGACTGGGCTGGTTGAATTACACTGAGATCACTAGACTAGATTGGATTGAATTTACATTGAGATCACTAGACTAGACTGGATTGAATTACATTGAGATCACTAGACCGGATTGAATTACATTGAGATCACTAGACTGGATTGAATTACATTGAGATCACTAGACTAGATTGGATTGAATTACATTGAGATCACTAGACTAGACTGGTTGAATTACATTGAGATCACTAGACTGATTGATTACATTGAGATCACTAGACTGGATTGAATTACATTGAGATCACTAGACTAGACTGGATTGAATTACATTGAGATCACTGAACTAGACTGGATTGAATTACATTGAGATCACTAGACTGGATTAGATTACATTGAGATCACTAGACTGGATTGAATTACATTGAGATCACTAGACTAGATTGGATTGAATTACATTGAGATCACTAGACTAGACTGGATTGAATTACATTGAGATCACTAGACTAGACTGGATTGAATTACATTGAGATGACTAGACTAGACTGGATTGAATTACATTGAGATCACTAGGACTGGATTGAATTACATTGAGATCACTAGACTAGACTGGATTGAATTACATTGAGATCACTAGACTGGATTGAATTGCTTGAGATCACTAGACTGGATTGATTACATTGGAGATCACTAGACTGGATTGAATTACATTGGGATCACTAGACTGGATTGAATTACATTGAGATCACTAGACTAGACTGGATTGAATTACATTGAGATCACTAGACTGACTGGATTGAATTACATTGAGATCACTAGACTGGATTGAATTACATTGAGATCACTAGACTGGATTGAATTACATTGAGATCACTAGACTAGATTGGATTGAATTACATTGAGATCACTAGACTGGAGACTTGATTGAATACATTGAGATCACTAGACTAGGGATTGAATTACATTGAGATCACTAGACTGGATTGAATTACATTGAGATCACTAGACTGGATTGAATTATATTGAGATCACTAGACTGGATTGAATTACATTGAGATCACTAGACTAGACTGGATTGAATTACATTGAGATCACTAGACTAGACTGGATTGAATTACATTGGAGATCACTAGACTAGACTGACTTGAATAATTCCTTGTTTGATTGAATACTTTTTGCATGCTGACTGTCTGAGAGCGCTTAGAAGACTCTTCCATAAGAAGTTGGGCTGACTGTCGACTCTTGGTTTTATTCGTGGAATTCTGTGTTGAATTCATAGAGAGTTTTGTAAATTAAACCTCCTAAACTCAAACTTAAAGATAAACTATTTACTGTGTTCCTTCAAACCTCTAACCCCAACCCACACAAACCCCAAACCCACACCCCAACCCCAAACCCAACCCACCACCAACCTCAACCCCAACCCACACAACAACCCACACAACCCCCAACCCCAACCCACACACCAACCCCAACCCCAACCCCCACCCCAACCCACACCCAACCCCAACCCACACACCAACCCCACACCAACAAAAACCACACCCCAACCCACCACCAACCCTCTAACCCACACCCCAACCCACACCCCACACCCCAACCCACACACCAACCCCTCTAACCCCAACCTCCCACAACCAACCCCAACCCCAACCCCAACCCCAACCAACCCTAACCCACACACCAACAACCCCAACCTCCACACAACCAACCCCAACCCCAACCCAACCCACACACCAACCCCAACCCCAAATCCCACACCCCACACCCCCAACCCCAACCCACACACCAACCCCAATCCCAACCCCCAAACCCACACCCCAACCCCAAACCCACACCCCACCCCAACCCAACCCACACACCAACCCCAACCCAAACACCCACCCCCAACCCCAAACTTACACCCACACCCCAACACACACCAACCCCAACCCTAACCCACAATACACCCAACCCCAACCCACACACCAACCCCCAACTCCAACCCCAAACCCCACACCCCCTAACCCACACCCTCCAACCCACACACAACCCCAACCCCAACCCCAACACCCTGTCCCCAACACACAAACCCCAACCCACAACTTAACCCACACCCCACACCCCAACCAACACCAACCTAAAACCAACCCCAACCCACACACACACCAACCCCAACCCTGCAACCCACACACCAACTCTACACCTAACCCAACCCACCTCCAACTCCACACCCCAACCCACACCCCAACCCAGTAACCCAACCCCAACCCACACCCCAAACACCAACCAACCCTAACCCACACCCTCTAGCCCCAAACCCATTAACCCAAACCCCAACCCACCCCTAACCCAACCCCAACCCCAAACCTAACCCACACCCCAACCCACACACTAACCCCAACCCCAAACCCCAACCCACACACCAACCCCAACCCACATCCCAACCCCTTTCCCACACCCCAACCCAATCAACGGTTCTGAATATTTGAGAAGAAATCCATTAAAAACTCTCCCAAACAGGAAGGAACCCGGACTTACTGTGTGGTCCTTGTGGAGTAATACATGACTGTGAGGTTGATGTCTCTGTCACCATGGTCATCAGAACAAACGCCCACTGACCGCTGAGAGAGGAGAGAGGGGAGAGATAGAGAGGAGAGGAGAGAGGAGGGGGAGAGGGAGAGAGGGGAGGAAGGAGAGAGAGGAGAGGAGGGAGGGAGGAGACAGACAGAGAAGGAGAGGGAGGGGAGAGAGACAGACAGACAGACAAAGAGGGAGATGGAGAGCAAGACAGAGAGACAGACAGACAGAGACAGATGAAAGAAAGAGGGGAGAGACAGAGGGAGGGAGAGAGAGACAGAAGAGAGGGAGAGGGGAGAGAGACAGAGACACAGAGTGAGGGAGAGAGATACAGAGAGAGGGAGAGGATTAGGGAGGAAGAGACAGACAGCAAGAGAGACTT
>JAHFZB010000166.1:0-117482 GCA_036884735.1 Huso huso | reverse complement strand
CGTGCTGATTTCCAGTTACGTATTGCTGGCAACCCCTGAAGCAGGTTTCCCTTCCCCACACAAAAAATGCGATTTAAAACTTAAAATTGACTGCTTTCCAGCAACTTTGAGTAAAACGGAACATTGGAGTTTGTTTTTTGGGATATGGAAAATAGATAATATTTTTTATTAAACCCCCCAAAGGGTTCCTTTTCTCCAGATAGCAGAGCTTGTGTTATAGAAACCCATTTCAGATAGAGCATGTTTCCAGGATTAAAATAAAGGACACGGTTTCATTAGTTATAGGATAAGGAAGGAGACATTAAACAATACATGTTCACATATAGTACTTCCATACTGTTGTAAGGAACACTATTGGATACAAAGGTGTGGCTGTCAGCTGGAATAGCCTCGGAAGGGTGTTTGGTGCCACCACCTTTAAAACCCCAGTAAAAACTCTTGTATAAGGACCATCAATGTCAATGATATTATTTTATTATTATTATTATTTTTTATTATTATTATTATTATTATTACTATTTATTTATTCATTTATTTCTTAGCGACACCCACTTATCAGGGGCAACTTACAATTGTTACAAGATATCACATTATTTTTTACATACAATCACTCATTTATGCAGTTGGTTTTTACTGGAGCAATCTGGGTAAAGTACCTTGCTCAAAGGTGCAGCAGCTGGGATTGAACCCACGACCCTCTGGTCACAAGTCTAGTGCCCTAACCAGGACTCCACACTGAATCAAGAAGCATTAAGCTCAACCCTTTCAGCATTCAGTCATGTTTCAAAATTTATTGTGAGAGGAAGCTAATAACAAAAAAAAACTAGTTTTAAGTAATCTAGCTACAAAAGGCTTAATATAAGCTGAAACATACATGAGAAGTGTCCTTGTATTACAGGATGGACACCCAGTACATATGGGGATATTTTATTTATGAGATCATGTTTTTGAAATGCACTCACTGGAGCACAGCACAGCCGCACCGTTACTGGTATTGCAGCTGACTTGCTGTGGAAGGCTACAGTTATCAGATGGGACTCGTCCCGATTACAGCGAATGCCTGTCAGACACACATCACTGTCCTCTGTCCCGTGTCGAGGAGGGTTAAAGACCATTGCAGAGCCACAGTCCAGCTCTCTGCACACCACGGAAGCTCTGTGATGCCCCAGGGTTAGTGGAGAACTCTCCCCAGGTCCTGTTGTAGTAAACTTCCACCGGCCTTCACAGCGACTCGGTCCGCTGCCAACCGGACTCGACCTGCCTGTGCTGGGAGCAAAAGAAGCTGAGTAGAGTGCATGAACCACAAAACAGAAGATTGCTATATATGGTACAGTATGAACACAAACTAAATGGTTAAAATTGTTCACTTGGCAATGGAAGTTATAATGCAAGTTCAGTTACACTTCACTTCCCCAGCGCATGTCATATAGCAATGGGAGGAGTTCCATAGCAACCCCTGAAGCAGGTTTCCTGTTTACAAAAATGCCGATTTAAAACTTAAAATTAGACTGTTTTTCCAGCAACTTTTGAGTAAAGCGGGTTATTGGAGTTTGTTTAGGGATATGGAAAATAGTTATTATTATTTTCTTTTTTATTACCCCCCCCCCCTCCCAAAGGGTTCCTTTTTGCATCCAGATAGCAGAGCTTGTGTTATAGAAACCCATTTCAGATAGATCATGTTTCAGGATTAAAATAAAGGACACTGTTTCATTCGTTATAGGATCAGGAAGGGAGACATTAAACAATACATGTTCACATAGTACTTCCATACTGTTGTAAAGAACACTACTTGATACAAGGTGTGGCTGTCAGGTGGAATGGCCTCAGAAGGGTGTTTGGTGCCACCATCTTTAAAAAACCTGGTAAGGTCTTGTATAAAAAAAAGGATCAATCAATGGGGTTTCCATTCGAGTTTCTTTTTTAACTTTCGAGACATTTACGAGAAAAATGTCTTCGTGTAAAATCTTTGGGTTTACATTCGCTCAGTTTGTTTACTCGAGTAAACCGGGCTTTTCACCCGACGTCATGCAAATAAATGGGAAAGGTGGGGGGTGCCGTTGTAAAAAAAAAGCGTTAATATTTTTAACATGTCTTTTTTTCCAGTTTAATGTAAATCTTGTATTTTTTTCCCCAAATTTATAATGTTGTGTAAATAAATATTTTTTTTAAAATGTGTACATTCAGATATAAGTTATAAATCTAGTTAGAAGATTGAACATTTAGCTAAATATTTAAATAAATCTTAAATCTTTAAAAGATTTAAAATTTAGCTAAATATTTAACTAAATATTAAATCTTTTAGCTAAATATTTAACTGGCCAGCTAAATCTGGAGTTTGTATGCAGAGGGCCTCCGCCCTCTTTGTGCTTCCACGCGATTTGATTGGCTCTTGTTATGCTAATTGGTAAGTATGCAAATTTCAACGTACAAGAGCCAATCAAATCATCTTTACTGATAGGGAAACTGCATACAAACTCAAACAACCAGTCATCTTAATAAATAAACATCTTGTTAAAGATTTATAAATTATATCTGAATGTAACACATTTAAAAAAATATATTTATTTTCACAACATTTTATAAATCTGGGGGAAAAAGTACAAAAATTCATTAATCTGGAAAAAAATATGTTAAAATATATTAACCTTTATTTTCTAACACATGGCACCCCATATAAAGGTGAGTTCATATGTAAATTAACTGTATGTAAAAGTACTGGAAGCTGCTTTTTGAGGATTACAAGTGATATTTTGTGAAAATGTGGTTTCCATGCACAGAGACCTGATAGGCAATTAGAATGTAAACTGCTGTAATAAAGCAACATACACTGTGCCTGCTAGGTTAATAATGTGCTTTACTGCTCTTGACCAAATTGTTTTTCAATTTGAGGAGGCTCGATGCTGTCAGAATTCTCTCCTTTCTTTTAAATTGTGTTGGTTTGCTGCTGTGTTAAATATTAATGATGCAAACAAATAAAAAAACACAATCAATACGATTCATTGCAATTTTATTTGGTCCAGTTCTGAGGCATCAACAACTTGGATGTTGTGGCGGCTGTTTTTAGGCGATCAAAAGCTAGCTTATGACATCAGTTCACAAAATATATTTATTAACGTGGAGGCAGGCGTGCATTGTCTTTGGGCATAGCTGGGATCAAAAAAGGGCGGGAATTAATTCAGTTAAGCAGCTCACTTGCTCTTAAGTGTTTAACTTTAGCGTAGTTTTTTACGAAAGGGTATTCTCAAACAGCTGCTTTAATACTATAACAAATGCATAACGCAGTTCATGGTAAGTGGTTTTATACAGAACTGTAAACCCACAAAGAGATATACAACATGACAAGAACAGACACAGCAAAAAAAACAATAATAAAAAGATGCATGCATTAGCATTAAGGTGAACTACTCCGCAACCATAAAATCATCCGTCAGGCACTACTTTCTGCTGTCTTGGGAATCCACAGTAACAACTGACCTGCTCCCTTGCAATATTTATAGTTAAGGATAAACAAGCTCATTAACATTTACCGTGAAATGCAGGTTTCCATGCGAAAGTGAAGTGGTTTTCCCGATCAGTGTTTAAAATCATTTACACAAGTAAATAAGTTTACCTATCCCTCTCTTTGGCCGTTTTTTTACCAACAAACCTGATTTACCGAGTAATTCTGCCAAACGTGCAGCATCGCCTTTTCCGTGTAAAATTGACCGCGCCGAAACCCCATGAATGTCAATGATATTATTATAATATTTGTTTATTTATTTATTTATGTGTAGCGACACCCTTACAGGGCAACTTACAATTGTTACAAGATATCACATTTTTTTACATACAATTACCCATTTATACAGTTGGGTTTTTACTGGAGTAATCTAGGTAAAAGTACCTTGCTCAAGGTACAGCAGCTGGGATTGAACCCGACCCTCTGGTCACAAGTCTGGTGCCCTAACCACTCTCCACACTGAATCAAGCATTAAGATCAACCCCTTTCAGCATTCAGTCATGTTTCCAAAAAATTTATTGTGAGAGGAAGCTAATAACAAAAAATAGATTTTAAGTAATCTAGCTACAAAAGGGCTTAATATAAAAGCTGAAACATACATGAGAAGTGTCCTTGTATTACAAGATGGACACCCCAATACATATGGGATATTTTATTTATGAGATCATGTTTTTTGAAATGCACTCACTGGAGCACAGCACAGCCGCACCGTTACTGGTATTGCAGCTGACTTGCTGTGGCAGGCTGCAGTTTATCAGATGGGACTCGTCCCGGTGCAGCGAATGCCTGTCAGACACATCACTGTCCTCTGTCCCGTATCGAGAGGAGTTAAGGAACTTCCATTGCAGAGCCACAGTCCAGCTCTCTCACACCACGGAAGCCTCTGTGAGGCCCCAGGGTCGTGGAGAACTCTCCCCAGGTCCTGTTGTAGTAAACTTCCACCCGGCCTTCTGGCGACTCAGTCGGCTGCTAACCGGACTCGACCTGCCTGTGCTGGGGACCAAAGGGAAGCGAGTAGAGTGCATGAACCACAAAGCAGAGATTGCTATATATGGTACAGTATGTACAAAAACTAAATGGTTAAAATTGTTCACTTGGCAATGGAAGTTATAATGCAAGTTCAGTTACACTTCACTTCCCCTGTGCACGTCATATAGCAACGGGAGGGTTCCTGCAACCCTGAAGCAGGTTTCCTGTTTACAAAAATGCCGATTTAAAACTTAAAATTAGACTGCTTTCCAGCAACTTTTGAGTAAAACAGGAACATTGGAGTTGTTTTGGTTTATGGAAAATAGATAATATTTTTTATTAAAACCCCCAAAGGGTTCCTTTTTACGTTCTCCAGATAGCAGAGCTTGTGTTATAGAAACCCATTTCAGATAGAGCATGTTTCAGGATTAAAATAAAGGACATGGTTTCATTAGATTTATAGGATCAGGAAGGTGACATTAAACAATGCATGTTCACATATAGTACTTCCATACTGTTGTAAGGAACACTATTGGATACAAAGGTGTGGCTGTCAGCTGGAATGGCCTCAGAAGGGTGTTTGGTGCCACCACCTTTAAAAACCTGGTAAGGTCTTCTATAAGGACCATCAATGTCAATGATATTATTATTATTATTATTATTATTATTATTATTATTATTATTATTATTATTTTATTTATTTATTTCTTAACCGACACCCTTATCCAGGGCAACTAACAATTGTTACAAGATATCACATTATTTTTTATACAATTACCCACTTATACAGTTGGGTTTTACTGGAAGTAATCTAGGTAAAGTACCTTGCTCAAGGGTACAGCAGCAGTGTTCCCCACCTGGGATTGAACCCACGACCCTCTGGTCAGGGTCCAGAGCCCTAACCAGGACTCCACACTGAATAAAAGCATTGAGATCAACCCCTTTCAGCATTCAGTCATGTTTTTCAAATAATTTATTGTGAGAGGAGGCTAATAACGAAAATAGATTTTAAGTAATCTAGCTACAAAAGTGCTTAATATAAAGCTGAAACATACATGAGAAGTGTCCTTGTATTACAGGATGAACACCCCAATACATATGGGGATATTTTATTTATGAGATCATGTTTTGAAAATGCACTCACTAGAGCACAGCACAGCCGCACCGTTACTGGTATTGCAGCTGACTTGCTGTGGAAGGCTGCAGTTTATCAGATGGGACTCATCCCGGTTGCAGCGAATGCCTGTCAGACACACATCACTGTGCCCTGTCCCGTGTCGAGAGGAGTTAGAGACTTCCATTGCAGAGCCACAGTCCAGCTCTCTGCACACCACGGAAGCCTCTGTGATGCCCCAGGAGTCGTGGAGAACTCTCCCCAGGTCCTGTTGTTGTAAACTTCCACCCGGCCTTCACAGCGACTCGGTCCGACTGCCAACCGGACTCGACCTGCCTGTGCTGGGAGCAAGGAGAGCGAGTAGAGTGCATGAACCACAAAACAGAGAGATTGCTATATATGGTACAGTATGAACACAAACTAAATGGTTAAATTGTTCACTTGGCAATGGAAGTTATAATGCAAGTTCATTCAGGAAAATGGAAGACCTAAATTTCAATAGAGAGAGTTAGTCAGTGTGATTGCAGTGTTATGATATTCAGATATGAGAATAGCGGACTGGAACTAGAAATGAGACATCAAAAGTTTCTCTTATTGTGAAGTAAGATCTGAAAAGGCGCTTCATGGTCACCTGAGGGGGTTCCATCTGAATATAAATCAATGAACCTTTTCAGTATCTCTCATGAAGTGATTACTACTCACCAGTACAAATAACATCAGCATCATTCTCATGAGTGCAGTCACCTCGTCCGTGTTCAGAGGCGGGCATAAATAAGTCAGCCTCGCTGCCCTCACAGTTAAATTTATCAGCCCAGATTTGACCACTGCCTTGCCCAAAATGGGCCTGTCCAAGGACGGCTACAGCATATCGACAATTCAGCTGCTGACAGAGAACTGTGGCATCTTGTAGATCCCAATAGCGATCGCGGGCAAGTCCCCCAGACTCCTTCATGATGCAGCTCCCTACTCGCCCAGAACAGGGAATCAGAGCCATTCACCAGTCTGTATCCTGCAGAGCAAGTATATAGACAGTAAAGTTAGTGGAGTTACTCCCTATTACCTTTGCAGTGCATACATACCTGTTGCTAGTTGTAAAACACTATCAGGTAATACATTAGTTCTTGATTCCTGATCATTGGAAATTTGTTTTACTAATCCGATCCTTGAGTCACATGTTCAGTGTATTTTTTTATTTAAAATCAGTCATTTACAAGACTGGTTTCTCAACTCAATAAAAATACAGAATTAACTCGATATACAAACAATTTATACAAGATGTGTTTTCATTTCCTTAAGTGAAACATTTGTCTTCTGGACTACAATATTTTTTAGCTTTATTCACTGTAGAGATGCCCTTTACTAGATAATGGGTTTTCATAACTGTGAAAGAGGATATGGGTGTCAAGTTGTCAAGTGACAGATGGAGAGGTACTCAAGATGTGACGCTGCGACGCCGCCCAGGCATTTATTTACAATGATTTTAGCTGTAGTTGCAGCGACCCCATGGATTCCAACACGGGGTCGCTGGGGTCCTGGATCCAGGAGGGCCTGCTTCGACCCATGGCTCCCCTGGGTCCACCCTGGAACCCTCCCCGCTCCCCATGCCCAGCACTCTTAAATCAAATATCTATTAGAACATTTTTGAAGTTTGCTGGAAAGACCTAACAGAGAAACATTGAAGTGAGGGTAGTGCTATTTGTTTGCATTGTTAACAGGCTGTTCATCTATATTCACCCTCCTTGTACTCACCAACACAGACAAGGCCCACATCGTTTGCATGTGTGCAGCTTGGTTGCTCCCTGGATGAGGTGGGGCAGACATGGAGCCCGGGCTCATTTCCCCTGCACTGGATCTCCTCTGACCAGACCGGACCCTGCCCCCCTTACCCGAAACGAGCAGCTCCCAGCACCTCTTGAGGAATTCCACACTGCAGCTGCCGACAGACAACCTCTGCATCCTGCCCGTCAAGCCAGCATCACAGACTGTGTTCCAGGTGCTCCCCACGCAGTACTTCAACTCTCCCAGAGCAGAGCTGCCACCACTGAGCCGCACTCCTTGACCTGGAATCATAAAACTGCAGATATTTAGACTGTAAATGGTTTGCAGATTTAAATCTATAGTGAAGATCATTTTGCATGCAATAAATGAGAAGCCTGTTTGAGATTCCATCATGCACAAGTGTATTCCTAAACCTTGTTAATTAGACAATTATAATTGCAGAAGAGTGAGGTTTTTGGTACTTGTGTCCTAGTTTATTTGTGTCTATTATTCACTTCATTTCTTAATTAGTAGTAGTTAGTTTCACTATTTCAGTAATTGTGTATGTATTTATTTTAGATTTTTCACAATTATTAGTCATTACTGTTAGTTTTGACTATTAGTTAATTAACGCGTCTGTGGAAATTGCATGTATATTAAAGCTGGCATGTTAGATGTTAGCTCTTTTTTGAGGAAAGTAATTAAGGTTATAAATGGGATATACATTTGCATACAATTATTTTAAATACTACAGATAACAGTTGTATTTCTATTGTGTAATTAATTAGCTATTCCTGCAAATATATGTGACATTTTTTTATATAAAAGTTACTGTTTTAAATGTATCCCTGACTCATTGTTTTAAACTATACAAGTATACCCGGATGGTGTGTTCAATCCCCAGGTGGGGGACACTGCTGCTGTACCCTTGAGCAAGGTACTTTACCTAGATTGCTCCAGTAAAAACTCAACTGTATAAATGGGTAATTGTATGTAAAAAATGATGTGATATCTTATAACAATTGTAAATTGCCTGGATAAGCGTCGGATAAGAAATAAATAATAAACAACAACACGCTGCCAATATCTGCAAAGCGTCGCTCCATCATATAAACACATTGCACAAAAGCTTTCTCGACTGGTGTATTGAAACGTCACCTACACACAGCTGACTGACCGCGCACACACAGCCCCTCTCTTAAGGGGGAGCGCCAAAAGGCTGATTGTTATAGCAGCTTTCTTTCTGTTTCCATCATTGGAAGCTGCATTTGCTGCCAATCATGGGGTTTCCATGCGGGTTAATTTACCGTGAAATGGCGATGCGCGTGCACGCGTTTGGGAGAATTACTCGGGTAAATCAGGTTTATGGCCGAAAAAAATGGCCAAGAGAGGATAGAGTAAATAGGAATTTAGTGGCGAATTCACGCCACTGTAAAACAACAAACCCTTATTTATCCTCTATTGCTATCTCTCTCACTTTCTCTCAAGTCACTGTCACTCTCTCTCACTCTCAGTCTCTCCCCCTCTGTCACTCATGCACCACCTTATATAACCTCTCCTTATCTCCCGCTGTCCGGCTCAACCAATCGACCCATGGTCTGCAGTCCCCTTTTCCGCTGCTAACTAACGGCGTGACCCGTTTCCCTTACAATACACATAACATAAAAATAGACAAGACAAACAGGACAGACAACAAGTCCTGCAACAATTCAATTGTCCGGGTCGTTACGAGTATTAATGCGACTGTCTGAGAATACCCTTGCTGTAAACGTCTAACTGAATTAATTCCGTCCTTTTTTTTTGATCCCAGCTATGTCCAAAGACAACGCGTGTCTGCCCTCCACGTTAGTAAATCTAGTTTGTGAACTGGATGTCATGAACCAGATTGATCACCGAAAACAGCACAACAACATCAAGTTGTTGATGCCCTCTCAGAACTGACCAAATAAAATTGTAAATGAACGTATTGATTGTGTTTTATTTGTTTGGATCATTAATATTTGACACAACAGTAAATCCAACACAAAAAAAAGAAAGGAAAGGAATCTCTGACAGCGCGAGCCTCCTCAGATCGCTCCTGTCAAGTTGAAACAGGCTACTGAGATAAACTTCACGGTTGCCACGTCGTATAATAAGCAGAATTAGGCTTGTTATTGAGAGTCGCTGGTTGGAACTTGCATAAACACCCGTACTCTAACACGGTCGCTTGTTTTGGGCTTGTTTTGAAAGGCTGTGTCGGTATGACACAGGCCGGTTTTGAGATGGAACCGCATAACAGTCTCGGCGTTTTTGATTGGTCCATGTCTGTCACATGAATATGTCGTCACACAGTGGAAAAGCTTACAGGCATTTTTAACATTGTGATCAGAGAGTGATCTTATTTCCACAGCCTTTCCATTAAAATCTAATTTGGTATTGCGGCTGTAGTGATATAACAAACTATGGGTGATTAATTTATATGAATTATCATGTTATACACAAATGTAAGAATGGCTTTCTGTGGTGGTGTACTTTTTTCTTTTCAAGTAGCATATATCTATAATCGTTTTTTGCGATATATTTTAATATAAAATGTATACACTATTGCAGTTTTGTTAGAGGATACCTTAGTTTACCTCTTATGTAATCATAGTTTTACATATAGACTGCCCCTGTTTTTCATTTACGTTAATAAATTCTGGGCTGCTTTGCTTTTCAGATAATGTCCCAAATTCTGGGCCGATTTGGTTTTTTAGATAACGTCCCAAATTCTGGGCGCTTTGGTTTTTAGATAACGTCCCAAATTCTGGGCGCTTTGGTTTTAGATAACGTCCCAAATTCTGGGCGATTTGGTTGGCAGATCCGTCCCAAATTCTGGGCCGCTTTGGTTTTAGATAACCTCCCAAATTCTGGGCTGCTCTGATAACATCCCAATTTCTGGGCTGCTCTGGTTTTAGATAACGTCCCGAATTCTGCATTTTAATTCAGGCCAGTTTTGAGATATTCTGTTAGCTGACAGCCAAGTTTCTAAATCATGCATGCACAGTTTACCATAAACTGGACCATTAATTCATTTAAGAGTAACCCTTAGTACTGAATCAAAGTTAATGTATTTTTTACTCTCCCCAGAAAACATTTAGGAACATGGTATAGCAAAAAAAAAAAAAAAAAAGGACATCTCATTTGCTTATGTAATGTCCATCAATATATAGTGAGGCGTGGGGTTTATCAGAACTTCTGGGTTTAAGAGACCAGTGCCCTTCAACAACTTCAAATAAATCCTATTGTATTGTATTAGTCAACATTTCCCTTATCTATTCCTGATCATTTATACTGTAGGTCAGGGGTTTTCAACCTTTTTTTGAAACTGTACCCCTTCAATCTGGAGGTTTCAGCTCGAGTACCCCTTTACAATTTTCTCTCAACTGAATGGTACCTCAGTTACAATAAAATGGAGAATAATCTGATGACCCCCCCCCCCCCCCCCGTTTATTTAATAAATCTGGGTGACAAACTGCTGGTTTAGGACAGGACAACAAACAGTAAGCTTAATTCTTAAAACTTTTAACTACAAGTATTTGGATGCACAGAATTAAAAAGACAAGTATTGGGTTAGGAGCACACCTATTTTTTTGTAACTTTGACAGCCTTTTTTACATTTTGACAGCCTTTTGTAAAAGTGAAGGGCTTTTGATACCCAGCATACACTGCAATACCCAGCAAAGTTATACACTGATATTCTGATAGCACAGCAATTCAAATGGAGTTTGTAATTAGTTGTGTTCCTCAAATACACAATAAAAAGTGATATTTATAGGGTATACAGTTATACAGCGATACAGTGGTTTCGGACATCTAAGAACAGGTACTGCA
This sequence comes from Huso huso, assembly GCA_036884735.1. Taxonomy (NCBI): domain Eukaryota; kingdom Metazoa; phylum Chordata; class Actinopteri; order Acipenseriformes; family Acipenseridae; genus Huso; species Huso huso. The sequence goes on along the minus strand of JAHFZB010000166.1, from coordinate 106,290 downwards.
AGCATCTGGATTCATACCCAGAGGTACTCTGTAGCCTCCTAGGACATTCACAGCTTGTTTGACACCCTCTTGTAGTTGCCCATTTCTGCATATAAAGCAAAATGTTTGTCAATCTCTCTTTTATCTTATAAATCAGTGTTTGCAGGAATCATTCCAAAAACACTTGAATCAGTTAGGGACTACCAGTCTGACACTACAGGCCTTTAAATTGCAGTACCAATTTGCAAGTTGCTAAGTGGTTGTGTTCCTCAGATTTGCACTGCAAAGTGATATTTTAAAGAATAGGGTATATAGTGCTTTTTTTCGCCTCTGCTCACTTTTGGTGCAAAGCTATGCTCCGATACACTCAAGCTGATACTGTGATCACAAAACACTTGGAATGGACTTAAATTGGTGCTTCTGTTGCATAAATACACTACAAAATGTGCACATTTCAGGTCTTATATATAATGAACATTTTTTGTATGTATTTTGCTATAGGAAATCCATGGGGGGGGAGGGGCTCCTGTCGTACCCCATGAGTCCACAAATCCTGGGCCAACAAACTCGCTTGTACTCTCTTTAGATGCACAACAGTCTTAGCTAAAGAAAATGTGTTCCTTCGAGTTAAATGCGACCCATGACCACCATTGGCCGAGCCTTACCCGATGGTGTTTTTTTATAATGGGATTTGCCATAGGGAAGGGGGTGGTCTCTTATCGTACCCGTATCTCCCACGACCCTGGGCCAACGAACTCAGAAGGGCACTCTTTGTGTGCACAAGTCTTAGCTAAAGAAAGACATCGACCCGCGGGTTCCAAGCGCCACCCCACCGCCAGATGGTGGGCGTTGCCCCAAAGGGTTTTATAATGGGATTTCCCATAGACATTTTTCAGGTGCTATATCTTGGGTTCGGGGGTCCCAGAGACTTGAAAATCGGTATGGAGGTCCACCTCAGGGCCCCTGTCGATCCCTCAAGCGACGTGTCCCCAGCTAGAAAGGACACTAGTTTAGACTTTTTTTGCCAACCTGGAGCTCAAAAGCTATTGGAAATGCAACCTTGACATGCCATCATGCTGAAAATGTGTAAATTTGTTGAAAATGTAGCATTTGAAAACGGATGGTTCCCTGTGAAAAAGACTGAACATGACCCTAGGAAGTTCAACCCGGTTTCTAGGCCCCAGGGTCATGGAGATATGACCCAAAAGGGTAGTTTTGGACATTTTTGACAGAAGCGTATCTCGGGTTCTGTGGGGGTTAGGAACTTGATTTTTTTTTTTTTCTTGGCGGGGCCCATGGGGTCCCACACAATGAAAGTGAATTTTTCGTCATGACATGAGTTTTTTGGGTGCTCCCTGAGTCTATATCACTTTGAATGGTGGTTCTCGTGCTCGGGTTCAAGAGATATGCCTGAAATGTGTTTTCAACCCTGCCATAGACATGAATGAGGCTGAACGCCCTGAAAATATTTTTTTGCAGAATTGCTACGAAACTGGGCATATTACATTCAGGCTGGTCTAGAACCCTTCAGCGGTGGTTGTAGGTGCTCTGGTTCGAGATATATGACTGAAAATGTGTTTTTTAACACTGCCATAGACATGAATGGGGCTGAATACCGAAAATATTTTGCAAAGAATTGCTTTCGATTGGGTGTATCGCGTGCAGGGGTTTGCATGGTGGTGTGTGCGTGCAGGGTTGCATGGTGGTGTGCATTCAGGGATTGCATATTGGTGTGTGCATGTAGGGGTTGCATGGTGGTGTGTGTGTGCAGGGGTTGCATGGTGGTGTGTGCATGCAGGGGTTGCATGGTGGTGTGCATGCAGGGGTTTGCATATTGGTGTGTGCATGTAGGGGTTGCATGGTGGTGTGTGCATGTAGGGGTTGCATGGTGGTGTGTGCGTGCAGGGGTTGCATGGTGGTGTATGCATGCAGGGGTCACATGGTGGGTGTATACATGTAGGGGTTGCATGGTGGTGTGTGTGTTCAGGGTCTTATGGTGGTGTGTGCGTGCAGGGTTGCATGGTGGTGTATGCATGCAGGGGTCACATGGTGGGTGTATACATGTAGGGGTTGCATGGTGGTGTGTGTGTTCAGGGTCTTATGGTGGTGTGTCGCGTGCAGGGGTTGCATGGTGGGTGTATGCGTGCAGGGGTTGCATGGTGGTGTGTGCGTGCCAGGGTTGCATGGTGCTACGTGTGTGGAGGGAATTAGAGTTCAGGTTTTGTGCAAGAGGGGCAGGGAAAAGACTGGGAAGGGTAGGGTAAAGAAAAATTACTACAATCATTTATTTTCACTTTCGACTCCCAGTCTCCTTGCCCTCACTTTATGATTTTATTTTGTGATTATTTAATTATTGTCAAAATAGCGGCCTTCATCTACTCACAGTTGCAGTCTCATTTTTGTCCAAAAGAACCTGAAACACTACAATATACTGATGGACGTTACATAAGAAAATGAGATGTCCTTTTTTTTTGGAATACCATGTTCCTTCCCAAAAATGTGTTTTAATATTAGCCTTTAATAAGTGCAATGTAGTTTCTTCATGTAATAAGATCACAGAAGGAAGCAAGTTTTCTTCCAGGACAACCTTGTACTTGGCTTGATTCATGCCAAGCTGCCTGATTCCAGCCTTGCTGAAGCACCCCCAGATCACCACCGATCCTCCACCACATTTCACAGTGGGTGCGAGACACTGTGGCTTGTAGGCCTCTCCAGGTCTCCGTCTAACCATTAGACGACCAGGTGTTGGGCAAAGCTGAAAATTGGACTCATCTGGGGTGCTTCAGCAAGGCTGGAATCAGGCAGATTTGTCTTTGTGAAGGACACATGAATCAAGCCAAGTACAAGGTTGTCCTGGAAGAAAACTTGCTTCCTTCTGCTCTGACAATGTTCCCCAACTCTGAGGATTGGTTTTTCAGAGCAGGACAATGCTCCATGCCACACAGCCAGGTCAATCAAGGTGTGGATGGAGGACCACCAGATCAAGACCCTGTCATGGCCAGCCCAATCTCAGACCTGAACCCCATTGAAAACCTCTGGAATGTGATCAAGAGGAAGATGGATGGTCACAAGCCATCAAACAAAGCCGAGCTGCTTGAATTTTTTTAGCCAGGAGTGGCATAAAGTCACCCAACATCAATGTGAAAGACTGGTGGAGAGCATGCCAAGGCATGAAAGCTGTGCTTGAAAATCAGGTTATTCCACCAAATATCGATTTCTGAACTCTTCCTAAGTTAAAACATTAGTATTGTGTTGTTTAAAAATGAATATGAACTTATTTTCTTTGCATTTTTTCGAGGTCTGACAACACTGCATCTTTTTGTTATTTTGACCAGTTGTCATTTCTGCAAATAAATGCTCTAAATGACAATATTTTTATTTGGAATTTGGGAGAAATGTTGTCAGTAGTTTATAGAATAAAACAAAAATGTTCATTTACCCAAACACATACCTATAAATAGTAAAACCAGAGAAACTGATAATTTTGCAGTGGTCTCTTAATTTTTCCAGAGCTGTATATATATATATAGTAAATAAACCGCTGCCACACGGGTTCGTTGCCCTTTAAAACAGACCCAACACACACAGGAATAGATTTTTTTCCAAGCGGTTGCGCTGTTTTAGTTCACAAAATAAAGTAAATCAAACACCTAGCTCTTCTGAGCACTAACTAAACTTTCTGGAACACCCTAATTATAAGTGGGACGGCTAAGCCGTTTCCCCACCAAACACAACACCACAAACAAAATCAAACAGATTTAAATTGCACACTTTTTGCCGAAGCAGAACACCTCTTCTGCCTCCTACTCAGCAGCCCTGTGCAGGCTGACTGCACCTATTACATACCCTGCACCTGGTCCTAATTTACAATCACTACCAGGTGCAGGGGATCATTAACAATAAAACAATTACATTAAACAATTAAACATAATTGTGGCTTTTCAGCCTGTGTTCTTCTGGGAAGTGTAGTCCTTTTCCTTCCCCAGGACTACACTATCTCAGTGTACAAAATTGGTGGAAATAACGGCTGTATTATTTTTTTTTCTAAACTGCAAGGCAGTAAAAAAACGAAAATACACCCTCCACATGAAGCTGTGCGGGTAAAAATAATAGTTACCACGGCAATGTGGGTAACTGATTTTGTTTTGTTTTACCAGCCCACCGGTAGGTGGGCTGAAACAAGCCAGTAAGCATCTTGACAGCGGACTCAGCATAGCTGGGTCCCGATGGAGGAATCGCGCTTGTATCGTTTTTATTATTTTTAAAAACTCAGTGAAATAAAAAACACACAAACACGCACACAACAGCAAGCTGTGAGGGGTAATAAAGCAGACACCACAGCAACTCGAGTGAACTGAATATTTTAAAGCGCACCGACAGGGTGGGGTGAGCAGTCCAGCAGAGTCAATTCCACAGCAGGGGCGGCAGAGCGGGTCCGGTGGAGGGGCGTGTCTCTTTTTTTTTTTAAACTGCAACATTATTATTATTTTCCTTAGCAGACGCCCTTATCAGGGCGACTTAATATGAGAGGAAAGCAGAAAACAGCGAACGCTGTAAAGGCTTTCAGCAGACTGCTCATAAGCGTGTAGGCTGTTAAGCAGAAAAAGAGTAAACACAAGCGTAGTAACTGGACGGGGTGTCTAGCCTGGACTACCTGCAGTCACACGACCGGGGCAGCGCGTAGCTTACCCGCGGGTGAAGCACCTTCTACAGACAGAAGGCAGCGGGGACCTCGTGCGCCGAGCACCAGGCTATGCGCCTGATGTACTAAGCACCTGCCTACCGAGCACCATGCGTCCGGTGGGGTATGATGCGTCGCCAGGCCGTAAAGGGAAGGACCCGATATGGTGCTGACTTTGTGCATTAGCACTGAGGCACTGCTACACTACATTGAACACTGGTAAGTGTTAACGTGGTGTGTCCACTCACTAAGCGTTACAGCAAGGTATGCTGAGCCCCGTGCGCGCACTGGTATCCTGTTTTCACAGATACTGTGCAGCACCGTGAGCTATGTGCCAGGTTGAGCAGTGCACGCAAATAACCTGTGCGTCCCAAAGCGCACTGTGTACTGCATTCGGGATGCTAGGCAGGTCCTGAGACAGGACGTCTGGCTTGTGCATAACACTAAGCACTGCTTTCACTGCGTTTGACCCACAGGTACTAACACAGTGTAAATTTCGCTAGTACTACAGCTAAGGCTATTAACACCGCTTACCCTGCGCCGGGTGCCGTGGGCACAAGTACACCGTGTACTACGCGGCGTATGGGCACTGGTGTACAGCCAACTTCGCCTGCACCATGTAATATGTACACGGCGTGCAGCGGCTTGAGGCTGAGCTCCGTGTGCACTGGTATTACCATGCAGCACCACGAGCTATCGCTAGTAGAGCAGTTCTTCGCGTATCGGCGCAGCGTGCACCGCACTGCTTGCCTCAAGCGTTCCCAAGCGCCTTCGCAATGGGTACCGTACACTCGCGTGAACTGCGTACCCGTGCGCACTGTCGTAACTGCACTTCACAATGGCGCACTGCTTGCCTCGAATGTTCTAGGCGCCTCATGCAGCGGGGAGCATAAACTGCGTACCCTGCGCTCTGTCGCGTAACTATTTGGAAGAACAACGAGCACCTGCGTGTTATGCTCTGTATCGTCACACCTGCATACTGGGAACCAAGTACCGTGTCGCGTTATGCTCCTACACTGGCGTCGGATATCGCAGGCTGTGTCGAGAGAAATCAGGCTATCGTGCGCCGTGGTACCGCAGCACCGAGAGGGATGCTACGCATAAAGTCGCGTGCCAGACCCGTGGTCAACACACACACCTGGTCAGCCCATGTACGTGTACAGGGGACAAGGCCAGAAACAGCGGTGGTGAAGTTTTTGTCAAGCAAAAATTACAGTTTATAAGAAGGAAGAAAAGGAGAGAGTACACCAAACGACATGAACGGCTCACATGGCGGTCAGGTTAGGCCGACGGCTCCTTCGGACGGGGATCTGGCAGTACCTAGCCCGAGGAAGGGAGGCTGGGTCACTCGACAGCGGGGATCTGACCAGGCCTGGCCCTGAGGAGGATACTTGTGTAACTCTCTTTAGGAAAAGACAACTCACTTGCGGGTGACTGCACAGACAGCCGCTCACATCGACAGACAGTAAAAAAGAGAGCGGCCCACCAAGGGACAGAAAGATGAAAGACTCGGTCTTTTTTCAAGAGTCGTTGATTCCAGGAAAGCGGCAAGCCAGCTTTCAGCACAAATGCTAGGAACTACAACCGACCGAATCGTCTCGGGCTCTTCCTATCAACACGCTCAGTTCTAGACACAGAGGTCTTACCATGCCCGTCTTGAGAAGGAAAAAGAGGGAGAGCTTCCGGTGAGTGACGGTTTTGTACCCTCGGTAGGCGGGACAGAGTGCGTCATCACAGGAAGAGGCCTTCGGCAGCTCTGATATAGAGAGCTCAGTATTACCTACCTCTAGGGCGGGGTATATCCCATACTTAATGTTGGTGGTCGTCTTCGACTTGAAAGGGAAGCCTGGTTTACTCGAGTAAAATAAACTGGCGAATGGAAACCCAAAACAGCATTTTACATGAGACATTTTTCTCGTGTAAATGTCTCGAGTTAAAAAAAAAAAAAACTCGCATGGAAACTCCATGATTGCCAGTACTCTCATAGCCTACTTTTAATATTTATTTATTTATTTATTTATTTATTTATTCATTCATTTAGCAAAGGCGGTTAATTGATTAAAGCGGTTATGTGATGGTCGGGTATGCTACGTTCCACTGTATAGTTTTTAAGCGGCTACAATCATTTGTGTGATTTATTTTAATTGCAAATATCAATGCTGCCCGTTATTACAGTTTTGTTACAGGATTCATTAGTTTATCTGTAATGTAATCACAGTTTTACATATAGACTGCTCGTTCTCAGGGTTCTGGGCGATTTGGTTTTCAGAGGGCGTCCCAAATTCTGAGCCGATTTGGTGTTTAGATAACGTCCCAAATTCTGGGCTGCTTTGCTTTTCGAATTCAACCCAGTTTTTTGGGATATTCTGCTCAGCTGACAGCCGAGTTTCTAAGTCATGCATGCTCAGTTTACCATAAAAAAGTACCACGAGAACTGAATCGTGAATTCATTTAAGAGTAACCCTTAGTACTTTAATCAAAGTTAATGTATTTTTTACTCTCATTAAAACGTTATTTTTTTGAAGAAACAGAAATAAAATGTACATGTTAAAAAAAAAAACGTTTCTTTATTACAATGAAAAAACTACTTTGTACTGAAATAGATGAATAATCATGAAAGCAGTCGTTTTGCTTTATTAATGGCTAATATTAAAACACATTTTTGAGAAGGAACATGGTATTCCAAAAAAAAAAGGACATCTCATTTACTTATGTAATGTCCATCAATATGTAGTCATCGTAGGGGTTTATCAGACCTTCTGGGTTTAAGAGACCAGTGCCCTTCAACAACTTCAAATAAATCTTATTGTATTATATTAATCAATATTTTCCTTATCTATTCTATAAGTGAAAGAGCTGATATAGGCCTTTTATTGTATTTTTGTTTTTGTGTGTGATAGGTGAATAAAATATATTGAGCTCCACCATTCTATTCATTTTGAGATCTGATAAACCTCTAGGCATGACTATATTGTAGTGATCCTAGTGTAGATGGTGTGTGTGCGTGCAGGGGTTGCACGGTGGGTGTGTGCGTGCAGGGGTTGCATGGTGGGTGTGTGCATGTAGGGGTTACATGCTGGATGTATGCATGTAGGGGTTACATGCTGGATGTATGCATGTAGGGGTTACACGCTGGATGTATGCGTGCAGGGGTTGCACGATGGGTGTGTGCGTGCAGGGGTTACACGGTGGGTGTGTGCGTGCAGGGGTTACACGCTGGATGTATGCGTGCAGGGGTTGCACGGTGGGTGTGTGCGTGCAGGGGTTGCACGGTGGGTGGAGTGCGTGCAGGGTTGCCGCGGTGGGTGGAGTGCGTGCAGGGGTTGCACGGTGGGTGTGTGCGTGCAGGGGTTGCACGGTGGGTGTGTGCGTGCAGGGGTTGCACGGTGGGTGTGTGCGTGCAGGGGTTGCACGGTGGGTGTGTGCGTGCAGGGTTGCACGGTGGGTGTATGCGTGCAGGGTTGCACGGTGGTGGATATTGTTTCAAATACATTTGTGTATGCAGATTTTGTAGATTTTCTTTTTTCAGAAAGCTCAGTTTCAGTTTTGTGTTACAGGATATTCTTCAGGGACAGCTGAAAGACAATTTAAGTTTATGGCCTCGTGTGGCAATGTGCTCCGCCCCTGTGTGCATTTTTGTGTTGTATGTTGCGTGTGTTAATGTTGGTGTATAGATGTGGCTGCACGGGATATAAATGGGTGTGTGCAGCACGAGTTATTTAAAATGTATAATTGTATTTAGGCGCGGGATTGCACATCACTTCACGTGCATTTAAAGTATTTAATATGTGAGCACGAGGTTGCACGTAATTAATTCACGTGCTGGGATTAATAATTAATAATTAATTAGTAATTGAATCCGGCACAACAGTATATATAGATGCACGTTTCACTCACTCGGGGTTGTGTGTTCGGTGAGTGAAGAACGGGTGGAGAAGGAGGTAAAATTAACGAAAATAAACTAAAATAATAATTGATAGTTGTCTGACTCCCGTGTTTCGTTTGTCTGTCCGTCCACTGTTTTGTTTAGTGTTAATCCGTTTTGTTTGTCTCTTTATTTTGGCCTCGCTGCGGAAACTAATTGCCATTGATTGGTACTCAATTGTAAAGGTGAGGGAAGGACACAACGTGAGAACTGGAATGAAGACTTGCCAGACTAGATTGTGTGTATGTTGGTGTAATATAGATAGCATATTCTTACAAATTTAAGACGCCCTCCAATTTAAGACACAGCCCAAATTTCGCACCCTCAATTTGAAAAGACACATTTACAAAGACACATCCTCAATTACGCATATGGAGTCAGTTTGCGACCGTCTGCTATCACACACAATTACAGTGATGTGCTGCTTCTCATTTCTACTCGTGATTACTCACACCTGTTTTTCTCCCAATTTGTGAACTGTGGTATTGCTTGGCATGTCAAAAAATACAGGGGTCTGGTCAGCATTTCCGGTCTGTCCAAGCTGGTACTGTTTGTTAAAACTGAGCCTAATAACGAAACGCTGAAATTGTAAAAGCTTCTCTTTGAAAGCTTCTCATTCGTTTTGTGCTACGTTTGTGCGGTTTGAGCCGTTGAAACGAACGTTTTTGCTATTATTGTTTCGAGATATTAACAATATTATTTTAGGGTAGTGACGTCACTCAGCCCCCCTACAATGTCGGAATTGAACCAAACTTGTCGCATTCCTTTGTGCTACGTTTGTGCTGATCACTGCTGCAAAATGAATGTTAGTGCTGTTTTCCTTCAATATTTATTCACGATTCTTTTAGAGCGAGTGAGGTCACAGTCTCCCTATAATAACTGGTTTAAATCAAATATGGGTCATTCGTTTGTGTTGCGTTAGTGCTGCAAAATTAACGTTACTGCTGCTTTCCTTCAATATGTATTGACACTTCTTCGATAAGAATATGTCACTTGGTAAGCGACGCTGCTTACACAAGTGAATACTAACAAAATAAATATGAATAGCAACGGAAGAAAGTCCAGTCTTTCTTTCATCACTGGCATTAGCTTTATTCCGGTCAGAGCGAGATCCTAACACCATTTTACAAGAGTACACTGAGGATGCATAGACAATGTTGCGATATTTTTGCTTTTTTTGTGCATCTCAGAATTTTCAAGTTCTACTTATTATTATTCAGTCCTCTTGCCTTAAGTGTATGTACATTATGAACACTGATATTCCGTGAAAAACCCCAATATGTACAATTGCTTCCCTAGTGCTGTTTACACCCCCCTTCTAAAAGGTATACTCTGGAAACACATCACTAACCACCTGACCTAGCACTAACGAATGGTCGTCTTCTTCTTATTAACAGTATTGTAATGTATTGGGTATACATTATAATTGAACAGTGTTAGGCTGTAATGGTTAGATATTGACATCTAGTGGTTACTAGATGTAAGTTAGAGACAAGGATTACTCGCCTGGGGTTCCGGATGTTGTATTCAGTTTACTGAGAGTTAAGATGGCGATCATCAGAAAATAAACCACGTTGAGTTTATGCAATACCGTGTCGAGTAAATCCTTTAAGGTATTATCAAGGATACTACATTTTGGCGACGAGAATGGGATAAAAGGATTGCAGAGATTAAGAGAAGACATAAGCCTGAAGTCACACATCAAAAAAAATGGAACAAAAAGGAACAAGACGCTGCAAAAATGGCGCACATTGGAAACATTGCCGAATATAAAGAGTCACAGGAGGATTTTGAATCATATTTTGAACGACTAGAGCAATGGATGACTGCAAATAAAGTGAGTGAAGAAAAACAGGTTAGTGTGTTTCTCTCAGTAATTGGGCCTGAATGCTATCGTTTGTTGAAAAATTTGTTAGTGCGGATAAACCGGCGGGGCGAAGTCTTTTGCCGAGTTAACGGGACTTTAGCAGCACATTACAAGCCAAAACCGCTTGTGATTGCAGAGCGTTTTCGATTTCAGAAGAGGAATCAAAAAGAAGGAGAATCGGTCTCTGATTATGTAGTAGCTTTGAAACAGCTTTCTACATATTGTGAGTTCAGGACTTTTCTAGAAGATGCGTTGCGAGACAGATTTGTTAGTGGTTTAAGAGTAGAAGCAATACAAAGGAAGTTATTGTCGGAAAGGACTTTGACTTTTAAAACTGCTTGCGACATCGCGTTTTCAATGGAGCTGGCTTCTAAAAATACAATCGAACTTTCGGGAAGGACAAAAGAAGATCCGGCCATGGTGAATAGCCTAACATTGGGAAAGCCTGCGTATGCAAAACAAGTAACTGCAGAGAAGCAGATGGAAAATGCAGTTAGAAGAAACATGCAGACAGATAAGCAGAGGCAAGGTAGAGGAAATCAACAGTGCTACAGATGTGGATGGCGACATTCCGCACAAGCCTGTAAATTTAAATTGGAAAATTGCCATTACTGCTCGAAAGTAGGACACATAGCAAGAATGTGCCGGAGTAGAACATTATCACTACAGACACAGTATGTGGGAACTGAAACAAATAAAGAGGAAGATGAAATGTTTGAAGTTTTCACAGTTTACACTGCTTCAGATGGAAAAAAAAGGCATTATGGTGAAGATGTACCTGGATAACAAAAACGTGGATATGCAGTTAGACACAGGCGCAGCTGTATCCATTGTTTTAGAAACTCTGTATCGGAAAACCCTGTCGCATTTACCTCTGGGAAAAACCAACATGAGACTGATAACTTACTCTGGAGAGAAGATTCCACTGCTGGGACAGGTGAGAGTTCCGGTTAAATATGAAGATCAGAGTGCTACCCTACCCTTAGTAATTGTAAAAGGGGACCGACCTGCTTTGTTAGGTAGAAATTGGCTAAGGAAAATTTGCTTAAACTGGGCTAGCATTTTTTCTGTGGAATGTGCTGAGGTGTCAGGTGACAAAGCAGTAGCAAAAGTAATAGAAAAGCACCAAAAAGTGTTTCAAGAAGGGCCCGGCACCATTAAAATTTCAAAGCAAAGATTCTAGTACTTTCCCAGGCGCTAAGCCAATCTTTCATAAAGCCAGACCAGTTCCATATCGCTGAGAGAAGCGGTAGAAGGAGTTGTCGAGGCTAGAAAGCACTGGCATAATTTCCAAGGTAGACAGAAGTGATTGGGCTGCACCAATTGTCGTAGTACCAAAATCAGATAAATCCATTCGCATTTGTGGGGATCATAAAGTCACCATAAATCAGAGTGTGGAAGAAAAACGTATCCGTTACCAAACACGCGGGATTTGTTTGCCACTCTTGCTGGAGGGACTTTGTTTAGTAAATTGGATCTTTCACATGCGTACCAGCAGCTCCAGCTGGATCCAGATTCAGAGAAATATCTGACAGTAAACACACACCGTGGGCTGTACAGATATCACCGTCTTTCTTATGGTGTTTCCAGCGCACCTTCAATCTTTCAAGCTGTCATGGATCAGATTCTGCAAGGCTTAGACCATGTTGTATGTTTCCTCGATGACATTCTTGTCACTGCAAGTTCCAAGGAAGAGCATCTGAAGACTTTAGATGAAGTGCTAGGACGACTGGAGCAATATTGTGTGCGAGTAAAACTGTCTAAATGTAAATTCATGCAAGAGAGTGTCGAGTACTTAGGACATCTGATCGATGCTGAAGGTTTGCATCCAACATCAGAAAAAGTGAAAGCAATCACAGAGGCACCAAAGCCTAACAACCTGACAGAACTACGTTCATTTCTGGGTCACTTGAACTATTATGGAAGATTTTTAGCAAACCTGTCAACCACACTGTGTCCATTACATGAGTTGTTACGGCGGGATGTACCATGGAGATGGACACCTGAATGTGACATAACTTTTAAAAAAGGGAAACAGCAGCTACTGAACAGTAAGGTCCTGGTTCATTATGATACAGGGATACCTTTGAGATTAGCGTGTGATGCTTCGCCATATGGAGTGGGAGCGGTTATATCACACATTATGGAAAATGGAGAAGAAAGGCCGATCGCCTTTGCCTCAAGAACGCTGACTGATGCAGAAAAGAAATATGCACAGGTGGAGAAGGAAGCACTTGCCATCATTTATGGAGTAAAGTAATTCCATAAATACCTGTACGGACGTAAATTCAACTTGCTTACTGATCACAAACCACTTCTGACAATATTGGGATCAAAATCATCAATTCCCACATTGGCAGCTTTAAGAATGCAATGTTGGGCTTTGATTTTGTTAGCATACACCTATGACATTGAATATCGCAAGTCTGCGGACCATGCCAATGCAGATGCTCTCTCCAGATTGCCAGGGCAAGACACTGCAAACACAGTGGAAGAAGGTAATGTGTTTTATTTTTCCAATGTTGAGGAGTTACAAGTAGATGCTAAACACATTGCAGAGGCCACAAGAAAAGATCCACTACTGTCTAAAGTGTGGGATTATACAATGCATGGCTGGCCAAATTTTGTGGCGGATGAAGCTCTACGCCCATATGTCACAAGGAGAAATGAGCTCTCAGCAGAGCAAGGCTGTATACTGTGGGGAATGCGAGTTGTTATACCACCTGTATACAGAGAGGGATTACTAAACGACCTGCATGAAGAACACCCAGGTATTTGTCATAAGAAGGCTTTGGCTAGGTCTTATCTGTGGTGGCCTGGGTTGGATGCGGATATAGAACGGACGGTACAGAGCTGTAGAACCTGTATGGCGGTACGCAAGATGCCAGCTGTTGCTCCTTTGCACCCGTGGAAATGGCCTACCAGAGTATGGCAGAGGATACATATCGACTTTGCAGAGAAGGACAAGGAGCATTTCTTGGTGGTGATTGATAGTCATTCTAAGTGGATGGAAGTTTTCCACATGTCAACAACCACAGCAACCAGGACCATTGAAGTGCTACGGGGACTGTTTGCTTCTTATGGCTTACCTGAAGAAGTAGTTTCAGACAACGGACCGCAGTTTATCTCATCTGAATTTGAAAAATTTCTAAAGTGGAATGGAATTAAACAGACTCTAGTGCCTGCTTACCACCCTGCATCAAACGGGGCTGCAGAGAGGTCAGTTCAAACACTGAAACAAGCTCTTTTGAAGCAAGTGATCAATGTGGATCAAGGTAGGAAATCAGTGCCGTTACACCATCGCTTGGCGAACTTCCTGCTGATGTGCCGGAGCACACCACACACTGTGACGGGACGCTCTCCTGCAGAATTGTTTTTAAAGCGTCAGCTCAGAACACGCTTCACCCTGCTTAAACCACATCTCGCTACGACTGTGGAAAACAAACAGGAGTTACAGAAGTTACATCATGACAAAGGCACATTGTCACTGAGAGAGCTTACACCTCAACAAGAAGTACTGGTTCGAAATTTCCGAGGGGAAGAAAAATGGAACAGTGCAACAGTCATTAAACGCATGGGTCCAGTGACATACTTAATTCAAGAGGGACTGAGGAGACGTACAGTCCACATCGATCACCTACTAGTTAAAAGGGAGAATGTGCTTGGTAAACCTGCAAAGGCACTTGAGCAACAAACTGAACTGCCGTTGTCTACGGAGTTTCACTGCCTGAAGTAGTCAGTCAGTTACCAGCCACGCCAGCGGTTTCAGAGGAAATCGAACCTACTGTGCCGGTTTCAACACCAGAGGGGGAGGAACCAAAACATGCAACTGAGACTGTTGAACCTGTAGTAATTCCTAGAAGAACTCCTTCAACTTCTGAAGTAGCTGCGAGGGGAACACCTGTTCGCAGATGGCCAGGGAGAGTTAGGAGTGCACCAATTTGTAGTATTTAGGCACTCCTATTCTTAACAAGTTCCATCAAGAAAGGGGCAGAATAATCCCCTGGGCTTGTTGTAAGGCAGAGTAGTCTACCTCTACCTTACTAGATTTGAATTGGCAATTTAGAAAAAAAAAAACAATTATTAAACTGTTGTGTTAAGGGTTAAAAGTCTAAGGGGAGGAGTGTAATGTATTGGGTATACATTATAATTGAACAGTGTTAGGCTGTAATGGTTGAATACTGACATCTAGTGGTTACTAGATGTAAGTTAGAACACAAGGATTACTAGCCTGGGGTTCCGGATGTTGTATTCAGTTTACTGAGAGTTAAGATGGCGATCACCAGAAAATAAACCACGTTGTGTTTATGCAATACCGTGTCGAGTAAATCCTTTAAGGTATTATCAAGGATACTACAAGTATGTACAAAACAATAAGGCATCGTATAACAATAGTAGTATTACAGTATGGCGTCTAGGGATTTTACTATGTAGCTGTGGGTTTTTTTTAAACAAATCAGTTCAAGTAAAAGTCTAGACATTAAGAAAAATATTCAGAAAAAGTTTTTCAGCACATATTGATTTACATATTTTCAATGAGCTGATATATAGAGGCAAGTCACTAAAAAAAGGCAAATATACAGGTGGGACGATTCTGTTATTGTAAAGGCGCTGTGACGTTGTCACGCGAAAAATCAACCCCCCCCTCCCCGACACATTGCTTATGAAATGTTCCTCTATTATGATACTGATTAATTATTAGCCTTTATACGGTCTTACCAAAACACTATAGATCACTAAAAGCAACCGTGATAACCGTTTCTACATCCATCATCTCATCATCCTAGCACAAAGAAGACTGTTCAAAATGAAACGTTTGTTTGCACACTGTTTCTATTGTTTCTATGATTTTCTGACTCAGTGCTTTATGTCCAGGATGTCCAACCCAACCCAACTCAGAAAGCAGAAATGCAGAAACGTTAACCTGTTAACGTTTCTCTCGTGAGACTGGGTTGCATGTCTAAATGCTTTTAAATAACACTGAAGCCAAGTGGAAACTATTTTAAAGACAATTAAAGACAGTAAGTTTACCTTTGGTATTATAGTAAATAAACAAGATACAATAATGGTAAACAATGTCCCTGATATTTTCTTATCTTTGTTAAACTGATTAAAGGCACCAGCAAAAATTGGTACTTGCTCAAAAGTAAGATTTCAAATGATTTTTGACAGATTCTATTGAAAACTAAAGTACATTTGTGGTATTTGTCGTGTAGTACTTCTCTGGTACTGTAGTACTTTTTTTAGTATGCCTTTAAACCTTTGTAATGCTGGTCCTACTACAAAAGGTGCTGGTTCTGTCATTGTATTGTGTATAAAGTGTTGTTTAATACTTGGCACTTTTCATCTGAATTACTGCAAGAACCAAGCAGCAGCACAACCACGTGGCTCAAGGACATGAAGCTGAAAACTCAGTTTTACAATGTATGTTTTAATCTGTAAGAAAATGCACTATTTTTCAGTTACTTTTGTAACTGTTGAACACCTACAGACTATAATAAAACATTACTTTCACTCGCAGTTTTTCGCTATTGTTATTATTATTTGTTTATTTAGCTGACACATTATCCAAGGCAATTTACAGAGACTAGGGTGTGTGAACTATGCATCAGCTGCAGAGTCACTTACAATTACATCTCTCCCGAAAGACGGAGCACAAGGAGGTTAAGTGACTTGCTCAGGGTCACACAATGTGTCAGTGGCTGAGGTGGGATTTGAACCGGGGATCTCCTGGTTACAAGCCCTTTTCTTTAACCACTGGACCACACAGCCTCCTATTGTTACCTCAAGAAGACACTAGACAAAATATTAAAACAGAAGCCCTTTTTATTAAATGATAAAATGTAACATATATTTTATTAAATGATAAAATGTGACAGTTCGATTCACTTTCAATATGTGCAGTCGATTGCCTCGACTGCCTCGCCGTTTGCACAGGTGTTTAAATGCTTGACTGAAACGTCTGCCCGTTCCAGGAATTCCTTCTTTATTGCATCTATAACAGTATAAAGGCAGCCGATTAATGGAACCCTGTCACATTGAAAATGAAATGCCATTTGAAAATATTATTGAACAGTGCGTAATAAAAAAGGAATGTTTTCGGCCCTTTCAAGGTTTAATTGAATGTATGCTTACAGCAGAAAATACATCGTATTTATTGAAAAGGGACATGTTTATAAAATGCAAAGGAAATAGATAAAAACTGAAAATATAAAGATAAGAGTATTTATCTTTATATTAGCGATTCATTTTAGAATACATTCCGGCACACCAAAGCTCGCTTTGTTGCATTTTGGGATAATTCTGTATTATGAAAGGCATCAAGTAGCCTATTCTATTTTGCGGTGGTATACCAACATCTGTACAAACAAACACATACATGCATATGTATTTCTTGTGTCTTGTTGATTACTCATTTTTAAAAAAAATGACAACATAACTCCCCAACAAAATAATCGATAATATCTTAAAAACATAACTGCACTAACGTTAGCTTCAACTGCACAAACAAAGTTTGGTTCAGTTCCGACATTGTAGGGGGGCTGAGTGACGTCACTGCCCTAAAATAATATTGTTAATATCTCAGAAACAATAATAGCAAAAACGTTCGTTTCAACGGCACAAACCGGCACAAACGTAGCACAAACGAATGCGACAAGTTTGGTTCAATTCCGACATTGTAGGGGGGCTGAGTGACGTCACTACCCTAAAAAAAAGAATCGTTAATATCTTAACTATAGCAGCACAAACGTTTGTTTCAACGGCACAAACCGGCACAAACGTAGCACAAACGAATGATATATGACTCATCGTTTGTGCTGTTTGTAGGGGGCCAACTTCACGGAGCTACGTTTTGGTTCGTCTTTTCTCGGCAGTCAGTCACATTGCTGCTTGTGTATTCGGGCAGTGCAGTCTTTGTTCGTCTTTTCTCGGCAGTCAGTCACATTGCTGCTTGTGTACTCAGGTAGTTTTGTCTTTTGTTGATGATTTTAATGCACGCATCACTATACTGTACTCGAATTTAAGACACAGGCTATTTTTTTTTTTTTTTTTACTAAAAAAATGGTTTAAAAGGTGTGTTTTAAATTCGAAATATCTATTCACCCCTACTGTTCAATCAATTTTACAACAGTAATCCACATTGCTACAGTTTACACCATGGCAATTAAATGTTTTTGAAAGGAAAAAAAATAGAAAATATGGAAGCACATGCAAAACAATTGATAACCCCCAGCCCTATCTTGCCCATTGTGATTTGCAACAGGGAGAGCCCGCTTTTTACATTGCACAATACAGGTCAGGGATGCCATTTAAAAAAAAAGAAAAGAAAGACGGTCATGTGATGAGCAGCCCATTTAAAACACGTGCGCTACAGATGGAAGGTGGTTCTAATGTTTTGTCCAAACTCTTCATAGCCTAGAGATATATTTAAGTGTTTCCTACCTGAACAGATCACTCCAGCGTCTTCACGGTGACCACAGTTACTCTTTCCCCATTCACGAGATTCACAGTCCCGCAGAGCTGAGTCAGAACCGCTGCAGGAAACATCATCCAACCAGATTGGTCCAGAACCCTCTCCAAAGTGAGCCTCGTCTGGTGCTGATACAGCCGATCCGCAGCCCAGCTGTTTACACACAACTCCTGCATCCTCCATACCCCACCGATCATCACAAACTGTCCCCCACTGTCCCTCGTGAAGAATCTCCACTCTCCCAGCACAAGGACTGCCTCCATTCACCAGCCTCAGATCATCACCGCCTTTAAAGAGAAGAAAGTGAGTCAAGTTCACTGATGTCATCAGATATTGGTATCGGGTATCATTCATATTCTGGATTAGGTGTCACTCTATATTGGTATCAGGTATCATTCATATTTTGGATCAAGTGTCACTCGATATTGTTATCATTCATATTTTGGATTAGGTGTCACTCGATATTGGTATCAGGTATTATTCAGATTTTGGATCAGGTATCACTCGATATTGGTATCAGGTATCATTCATATTTTGGATCAGGAGTCACATTTGGTGTCAGTGGTCAAACAGGTGGTGGAGCCCTGTGTACTACTGATGATCGTGCCGCTATAGTTACAGTTTCAACTTTGTTTCTGTGTTAAACTACGCTTTTCGACCATTAATATCTTCGCAATAGTAGGGGGTAAACATTGTGACAATGTCTCTTGAAACGGTCTTTCAATAGGATTATTATTTTAAAGATAAGAGAGGGGTCAAAACGTAGACATGTCCCCTGTGTACAATGCGAATTATAAATAATGCGAATTATAAATAATATTGTAAATAGGTTATGCATATTTGTATCACTTAAAATAAATACAGCAAACGTTTGCCTTAGTTATTGACGCACTACCTGTTACACCAAATCTCTTAACCTGGCAGCTGGTTTAGTTTGCTTCAATCAAAAAGACACTGCGTCACAGATCGGAACTATTTAATAACGCTCTGTCCAGGTCAGGACAAAAGGGGATCTTTCACGTGTCTGTTGTTATTTTTACATTTATTTATGTTTTTTTATTTTTTATTTTGTTTGATAATTCACTGATGATGAAAATAGAATGTGTTTAAAAGATGGACATAAAAAACTAGATATTCTACAATTTAGTATTTCGCGTTTTCAGGTAAGCATTTAAATATGTAGGAACTTTTGTTATGTAATAACTGTATGACAATGCAATAAAATATTTGCTGACCGATATCTGTGCTTGATAATTGTGTGATTTTATCAAGTTTAACTGCTATTATTATTATTATTATTATTATTATTATTTTTCTTACTGCTGTAGTTTGAACCTCTTGGCCAGGTCGTTATTGTAAATGAGAATTTGTTCTCAACTGACACACCTGGATAAATAAAGGTTAAATAAAATAAAAGTAATATCTTGGGCATGGGGCTGAAGGTGTATAGATAATTAACAATACCGGTTGATATGCTGCTTGTAATTTGCAGATTGATTTGAAAATGTTTAACGACCGGGCTAGCCAAACCCTTAGACCAGTGGTTTGCACCTTGCTAGTAGCATTGCTGACATAATTAAAAATAATTTAAAAATATTCAGAATACATTCATATGTGTTGCACTGTTTGTTTGTTTTTTTTTTTTTTTCATTGTCACATTTAAGTTGTAAAAGCCAGTTGAAAATCTTCAGCTAAATGTAATTTTTGTCAGCTAGTCAGATTAGCCAGTCACAATTTCTTCAAATCAGTCGTAAAACCTAAATTCACCTGTACCTGGGTAACATTCCGGCTATTTTTTTTAATATAGATATACCAATATAAGAAATATACCTTAAGCAAAAGCAAAAAAATATGTTTTCTGGTAATTACGTAATTCTCTCTTTCACATATGGCATGTGTAATGTGCAGTGTAATCTTGTGTGCTTGTATATCAGTGATCTCGGAGCTGCTGGTTTTATTCACCCAGGTGCAGATGTTGGGTTTATTTCTAGCAGAGAGCTGTGTCAGGGTTCTTAATCATCAATGTGGAAGAATAATATTGGAAATGTACAGGGAAATATTTAAATGATTTAACAAAAAATTATTTAAAAATTGTACTGCCTTGGAAAAACATACTGATCTTGATACAAGATAGTCCTGGGGCTAAGATGGGTCTATGAGATCTCTATGTCATTTTCTACATGATGTTTCATTGTATTAGTATAGTATAAAAGATTCCTGGAGATCGGTCAGTTTATCAAATAACCAAGTCCATGGGTGAATGTAAGTAGCAAATAATATATTATATGTACAAATGTTAGTTGGTTGAATACTACCACTACTACTACTACTAATATAATAATAATAATAATAATAATAATAATAATAATAATAATAAATAATAATAGCACATAAAAATATACTTGTATAAAAATATTACAATTGAAATGCAACAGATTTCATCTGTAAATGATTGAATAAGCTTGACTTCAAAAAAATAGAATTCATTCTTTGAGCTCGATTAACAAAGACACCTGGCCATTGCTCGTGTGCGTTATTTTCAACTCTGTCTTTTATTTAAATTATGTGAAATTATGTATTTGTGAAGTCAGCCTTATTCAGTCATTTATAGATACAATCTGTTGTGGATCTGTAAAACTGCATTTACATTATGAGAGACAGAGATTATTATATAGGCAATGTAACGGTAAAATGTGTGTTTATTATTATTATTATTATTATTATTATTATTATTATTATTATTATTATTATTGTTAGTTTTGATTAAGCAGTAACTTATACTAAACACTTCCCTGCTCATATACTGTTGTTATAACACGCATATTGTTCAGGTAGAAAGGAGCTGCTGTGTGTAGAAACAAACAACGATGCAGAAAGTTATCAGCAGTAACATTAGATTCTTACCATATTTTAAATGCTGAAAACAAAACTATGGCTGGAGAAATAAAAGTATATTGGGAAATATTCATATTGATATCAGGGGACATTTTAAAAATACTATAATGTGATTTAAAAAAAGAAAATAGAATCAATGAAGTAAAGATTATTTCATCTTCCCTCGTATTGCTGATTTGAGAGAAATCAAACCTTAATCCGAGCAGAAATATCTCTTTACACAACCTCGCCTACCTGACGTTTTATCTTTATATATTTACACTCTATTTACCAACATTTCCTCTGTCATTTTATAAATTGATCCATCAGTATTTTTTTTTTTTTTTGTTAAATCATTTAAATATTTCCTGTACATTTCAAATATTATTCTTCCACATTGATGATTAAGAACCCTGCCACAGCTCTCTGCGAGAAATAAACCCAACATCTGCACCTGGGTGAATAAAACCAGCAGCTCCGAGATCACTGATATACAAGCACACAAGATTACACTGCACATTACACATGCGATATTTGAAAGAGAGAATTACGTATTTATGGATATGTAAGATTCCTTATTTTTTTTTTTTAAATCTCATCCAGCGTGTCAACTAAACTTGACGTTGTCCGTCATAAAATGAAACAGCTATCTATCAATCACAAACACACACTGTGAATAACCAGGGCATAGGCACACATGAGCAGAGGAGCCCTGTGTTTTTTTTCGCTCCAGTACTGTATCTGATCACACGCTTTTGATTGATTTCAAAATGTTACCAATCAGACAAATCTCACTTGGATGCAACTCCATCAACAAAACAAATCAATACACTAAAGCGACAATTTGAGGAAGCAGCAGTGAGAAAATTACATCAATACAAGATATACAAATGAACACCATAAGACATAATGTAGACGGGTCGTGCGCCAGCACCGTGAATAATAAGACTGTAAAACACTGAAGTTTATAATAAAATGATCATTCACCATGTAAAATAATAATAATAATAATAATAATAATAATAATAAATACAACTTAATAATAGACCACTTCAATTACAGGGGCATCAGATACAGTTCAGCTTAAACAAATCGCTCTCAATGTTACAATTCCATTTTTAACATTTTAAACTGCTGCAGTACAATTTATTCTCCAGTTCAACAGCAGCACTGCCTGACTATTCTGGTAGATTAACACACTATAATCTAGAAGTTACATCTTTGTGAAGTTGCAGGCTCACCAGCAGACACAGCCATGGCACCATGAAGTGTTATTTCTGCAATGCAACACAGCTGGAAATACACTGTGCTTGAGCAGGGACTTTCTTTACAGTGAAACAAATTCAACTTGCACAATATATACTCAGTATTTTAGATCCCATTTTACTGCATTGAGAGGTTACTGTGTCCACCTGAACACCAGTATCCCCTCACCTAGGCTGGGTTTAGGCAGGTTTGCAGGTGGAACCCAGCCTCCAGAATCTATACCTCTACAGTTCTATCCCAGTTAACAAACTCAATAAATCAATCAATAAAAGCAGCCTTGAAAGGAAAGCATCCTAATGGGCAGTTCTACCCACCAAGTCACTCAGTCCCTGGACCACTGAACCGGACTCCCTGTCTCAGAATAAATAACTGACTTCATTAAAAAGCTGTAAAGAAATAACAGCGTGGAACTTACTGGCTGGTGAGTGCAGAAGCAGGACAGTGAGACAGAAGATGGGCATGCAGCTCTCCATTGTTATCAGGACAGATGAACCCTCCTCTGAGCGAAGTCAAGACCTGTGCTTACCCCCTGAGCCAACACAGCAACTGAGAGGGTGCTCAACGCCCCACAACACCAGCAGAAACACAGCCCCCACCCCACCAATCACACTCAGCATGGCCTTTTTGAGACAGAAAACAGGAAGATTTCAAACAGGTGTGTTGACAAATCAGAGGGCTCTTTTCAGTGCTATCCATATATATCGCTAATACATCACTGTTTCCTCCCAGACCGCCCAGCATTGATGAAACACACGATATGGAGGAAAGGAGGAGAGATCTGAAAGTTAGAAAAAGAAAAAAAGCATATTTTTTTAAATTTGTGTTTATGAAAATCTTGAGAAAGCTGGGTGCAGAGAGCAAGGAACTTAGTAGTTATATCTGAGCTCTGGGTTCGGTCCCAGCCAGGCTTCACTCTGCCTAAAGACCTGGGTTGTGATACTCTTGCATTGCATATCTCTTCTGGGATGTCTTTTGTTTTTGTGTGATTGAAAGCTAGGATTTCCAGAGCAGTGCTAAGTTTATGAAGCCTTTGTAATACCCAGTTCTGTATCCCTACTTCTCTATGCCCTGTCCGTCACACAGCAGAGCCTTGTCTGTACAGGGCCAGGGCGGGATCAAAAGCTGTATTGCATTTGCAGACATGCCTGTACTGTAGGATGCTTTCAACATGTAAGATACACACCAGGTTATATAGGCAGTAGTTTCTGTTACTTCTTTGGCAACAAGGCTAACATTGCAATAATTGTGAAAAAATTACTCATCTGATCTGGTCTACGCCATGGTGACTGTTCCTATTTGGCAGAAATGGGGGTAAATCTTGGGTAAGAACAGGTGGGAAGTATAGAGGCAGGCAATTCTGAGGTTCTGTAAGTCCCCTCTCCTTAGATCTTGTCACTACAGATTGGGAGCTTACAGCTCTCGTCTTCACAAGCAGCTATGTGACGTGAAGTTGTGGTCGTCTGTGTGCTGAAGCTGCTGATAACTGCTGCACAGGGAGACAGTGTAATGAGAGTATTAGTGCTTGACAAGATGCAGAGAGCTGACAATGGGATCTTTTAGTTCTCATGAAGGTACAGCGCTGGGTGATGTATATGGAGTGCTTTAATGCTCATTAAGATCCTGTAGAGCCTTATACAAATATTATAATAGGAATCATAAACTATGAATGAAAAGCAATAGGGAACTGTATTTTCAATGGTAACAAGATACACCTCAATTTCCCAATAGGGCATTTACTATGTATAATATTAATCATATTATACATAGTAAATCATATATACAGTAATGTTCCAAAAAACCAATGCATTTACCAGTGATATACTGTGCCATTATAACATTGGCTTGACAAACCAAGCTCTCTGATTGGCTAAAAGGCCTTTACAGCTCTCCTAATAATGCAGAGGAGGTGGTTCCGAAGGGGCACTTAACCTATAAGAATTTCAAAGTGAGTCTGTTAGCAACTGTGAAAAGTGTAGTGGGGCCCTCTGGTTTTCTCACTGCCCCACTTCTATACGAATTCCTAATCCGTACATAACACAGAATACCTACTGAGTACAGGATCTGTAAATGCTGCCAAAACCACACTGTGTGTCAGAATCGGGCTCTAACCACAGCCTGCTATTCAGAAGCCCGCATGGCACGAAACAAACTTTTTAATGAGGAGCAGCGTGCCCCCCTAGTGGCTCAAGCAGAATCTCTTTATTCAGTTTACTGTTGGTAGAATTATCAGCCTTCCTCCTCTAAAATGGCATCTCTCACAGAGGCGACTGTCACATCCACATCACGTGGTGCTTGGAAGGGATCTAATGCGTTTATATTTTTGCCTGTATAGAGAAATGCAAAAAAATTAAAAAGTCACTGATTACAAAGCAGTAAATAGAAAATACATAAAGTACCAGATGTATTATTATTATTATTATTATTATTATTAGTTTATTTTGCAATGCAAGGTTACAGTGCTAATACAATATTTAAATACAGTGTAAACACAGTAAGTGCAAATACAACTAGAATGCACTATGAGATAAGAAGAAACAATTTAGGATTAAGACCATTTGTATCTACAATGACCTAATTGTAGTGCAATAGTGCAAGGATAGTGCATCAGCTGAGGATCCAGTAACATGGTGCTGAGGTCAGGCAAGTCCAGTGAAGCCTTTTGAAGGAAAAAGTGATCTCGGAATTCAGGCATGGACAGGTATTCCCGCGTTCCAGATTACTGACTGACAGTCCATTTCTTGAGACAGTATTTTCATTGTAATAAATGGAAAGGAAAGATGAAAAAAGAAATCAGGTAAAAATGCTGACATTGAAACCCTCCCGAGTCTGGAGGCCGCAGCTGCTACAGATTCACCAGATTCTGCAGGCTCCCATGAATCACATTACACAAGTCTGATTGTGCCTGTTTGCTCCCACTTATCACCTCTTAGGCAAATTAAGAACCCATCAATTAATAAAATGAACATACAATCACATGTTGATAATGACAAACTTCAATTTTTTTGCCTCACCCAAACAGTGATCTTAAATATAAGTCTGCGGTTCTGACCCGGGAAATGCGGGTCACATGGGTAGTCTGTAACAACCTGTGCCTTCATTTTAGTGCCTTGCCCTATGATCAATATTGGGCATGCGGTCTTTTACAAAAGCACCCTCTGAAAAAGGCTTTGACGATTGCGCAATAAACTCCAATACAACATAACTTGCCTTTATTGAAGCATCACTTTCAGTTTTTGCTTTACTGAACATGTTCCGCTGCAAATCAATACTTTTTAAAAATTCTGCAGCTTTATCTTTTTTTTTTTTTCCTTCTAACTTGCCATATTTTGTTTGTTTAGTTTCCTCACATCCAATTCCTTTAAGACCTTACCGGTACATCCGAGTCCTTTAAGAATATTGCAAAGTCTAAACAATGCAAACATCCAGAAATGAGTGAAAGGGATGTCAAGGGTTCATTTTGCAAAATGATACAAAAATAATGTGCAAATGAAGTATTTATTCCGCAAACTATCTCTGAACTCATCGTCGTGGTGGGTCTAAAATAACCTAGATGTGAACGAGGTTAGGGTTGCAAGCATGCAAGAATTATAACATCAAAAGCTTTGCAAAGCAAAGTACCACAACATCTCAATATATCAGGAGTGAGAGACAGAGAAAGTGAAGGAAAGCAGGGCAGGTGTGATACCACAGGGGCTGATATTAATCTGTTTAACAAAAAAAATCGCATTTTCATATTTTTATAAATATCTTCTTAAACAAGATTAACATCACCCTTATTTTTATTATGTAACATTATAAATCTAGATGTGTTTTTATTAAAGCCTTATTAATCATTGTGAAAAAACAAAAATGCAGGTTGAAAGAAAGTTTCCCTCATTTTTCTGACTTTTTTTTTTTTTTACAAATATAAAATAAACGTAAAGAAGGTTTTTCCTGCTTCCTCTGGCAAGTGCTCTCAGCTGCAGCCGTTTCTTTCTTCAGTCTTGTCAGCAATGGGCCACATATGCAAATAATACATTTAAAGACTGAAACTTAACTCCCCTACATAGCAAACGCTCCACTACAAGTGTACAGTGTAATGAGAATCCACATCAAATGAATAAACTATCGATAGCTACATGCCACTGTTTCTGTTTCAAGTCGATGACTTCTGAACAGTTGGCTGTGGTTAGAGCCCTATTCTGACACACAGTGTGGTTTTGGCAGCATTTACAGATCATGTACTCAGTAGGTATTCTGTGCATCAGCTGCAGAGTCACTTACAACTACGTCTCACCCGAAAGATGGAGCACAAGGAGGTTAAGTGACTTGCTCAGGGTCACACAATGAGTCAGTGGCTGAGGTGGGATTTGAACCGGGGACCTCCTGGTTACAAGCCCGTTTCTTTAACCACTAGACCACATAGCCTCCTATATTAGTTATACTGCCTCAGTTCTATATGATTAGGAATTCATATAGAACTGAGGCAGTATAACTAATACTATTAAAGCCTACAATACCAGCAGTGAGAAAGCCAGATGGGTGTGCTACACTTTTCACAGTTGTTAACAGACTCACTTTGATCTTCTTTTAGGTTAAGTGCCCCTTCGGACCTGCCTCCTCAGCTCTGCATTGTTAGGAGAGTTGTACAGGCCTTTTTGCCAATCAGACAGCTTGGTTTGCCAAAGTAATGTTATAATGGCACAGTATATCACTGGTAAATGCATTGGTTTTTGGAACATTACAGTATGTATGATAGTTAATATTATACATGGTAAATGTCCCAATGGGAAATTAAGGTGTATCTTGTTACCATTGAAAATACAGTTCCCCATTGCTTTTCATTCATAGTTAAATGATTCCTATTATAATATTTGTTTAAGGGTCTACAGGACCTTAATGAGCATTAAAGCACTCCATATATATCACCCAGCGCTGCACCGTCATGAGAACTAAAAGATCCTATTCTCAGCTCTCTGCATCTTGTCAAGCACTAATACTCTCATTACACTGTCTCCCTGTGCTGTTACCCTGTGCAGCAGTTATCAGCAGCTTCAGCACACAGACGACCACAGCTTCACGTCACACAACTGCTTGTTTTTCAGATTCTGTACAAACCACAGAGTCGGCGCAGCTCTTGGTCTCGGGCTGGTGTGAAGATGAGAGCTGTAAGCTCCCAATCTGTAGTGACAACATCTAAGGAGAGGGGACTTACAGAGCCTCAGAATTGAACGGCGAAGTATAAAATTCTGCTGTGTTGGCTGGTGCTATTTAAAGTTATTTGCTTATTAACTATTATTTTATTATTTTTCTTTAAAGAAAAAAATGCTTACTTTCATGTTTTATACACCCTTGTATGTTAAATTGATGTCTGCAATCGCTGTTCCCCTAGTACATTAAAGCCTCTTTCACACTGGCATGCTCTGTCCGGGTTGTGACCTGGTGTCACGCGGGTGGGCTACGTGATTTCACACTGGTTTTTGAAGAAGCAGGGTCAACTAAATGCACGCACGCAATGCCCAAGAAGCAGCTTCCATCCAAGCTTCTCTGGATTGACTCGTCGACCCAAATGTTCATCCCTGCTGCAATCTGGCTCATGGGGTGTCTCAATCAACAAAAATATTGCTCAACAGAATATACAGAAATGTTGCTTGCGGAAGTGAAACCTTCGTCAGCTTACGAACAGCCATCATGCATTTTCTCTTGCTCAACCCGGGTCAAAGTGTGTCGACCCACATCCTGAGGTGGGTCGCTGCCGACCCAGGGTACGTGGTATTGTGACCCGGGTAGCCAGAACCCAGGTTGGGACCCGGGTAGGAGTGTTTGTGTGAAAGGGGCTTGTACCTTCATTTTTTCCTCCAAACAGCATACCTGCCTCTATACTTACCACCAGTCCTGACCCCAGCCTCACCCCCCATTTCCACCAACAGGGACAGTCGCCTGGAGTTCTGCAGCCAACTGCGCTCCACTAAGGAAGGATACCTTTCTGGCCACCACCTCTCCCCCCCATTATACAAAGGGAATGGGCTCTCCACAGCTCAGACCTACTGCTCAGGCCGTCTTAATGTCAGCAGGGAGGGGACATTTATAAAATCACTTTTTTTCCAAAATGTTTAAAATGTGCATTATCAAAGAGGTACTCATCCAATAGGAGTGGGTCAAAGAAACCGATGTGAAGGTTTCCCTTAGCTTTATGAGCATAATAACTGGGCTCATATTTGACTTTAGAATGGTTTGGGGGCCACTAGACCTCAGTTTTGCCATTACTTTAAAGCTGTTTGATTCAACTGACCTTATAGTAAACCTATCCTGCCCATACATGGCAGAAAAGGGAGTTTGTAACCCCTATTTTATTTATAGTGTTGTCCATCAACACCAGTGGAATTCAAAAACCCAAAATATTTCAGTCAAAGAAATAGAACAGCAGCACACTAACACTTATTACAAGAATGCCTTCGAATTAATTGACTTGTGAGCTTGTTTGTATGGAATTGTGATGTAGCACCCCCCCTGCTGGCAGGTGCAGTACATCACACTTTCAGGATCATCTACAGTGCTGGTAAACAATGGAGTCCGAAGTGTGTATTGTAGGGCGGAAATGCCAGTGGGACAGTTTTATTAGAATTCACAGGGTTAGGCCACTGGTCCTTTAAGAAAGAAAAAACTGATTTCATTGGTTTTAAGTTTGGCCTATATAACCTGGCGTGTATCTTACATGTTGAAAGCATCCTACAGTACAGGCATGTCTGCAAATGCAATACAGCTTTTGATCCCTTGGCCCTGTACAGACAAGGCTCTGCTGTGTGACGGACAGGGCATAGAGAAGTAGGGATACAGAATTGGGTATTACAACGGCTTCATAAACTTAGCACTGCTCTGGAAATCCTAGCTTTCAATCACACAAAAACAGAAGACATCCCAGAAGAGAGACGCAATGCAAGAGTATCGAAACCCAGGTCTTTAGGCAGAGTGAAGCCTGGCTGGGGTCCGAACCCAGAGCTCAGATATAACTACTAAGTTCCTTGCTCTCTGCACCCAGCTTTCTCAAGCTTTTCATAAACACAAATTTAAAAAAATATGCTTTTTTTCTTTTTCTAACTTTCAGATCTCTCCCGCTTTCCTCCGTATCGTGTGTTTCATCAGTGCTGGGCGGTCTGGGAGGAAACAGTGATGTATTAGTGGTATATATGGATAGCACTGAAAAGAGCCCTCTGATTTGTCAACACACCTGTTTGAAATCTTCCTGTTTTCTGTCTCAAAAAGGCCATGCTGAGTGTGATTGGTGGGGTGGGGGGTCTGTGTTTCTGAGGGTGTTGTGGGGCGTTGAGCACCCTCTCAGTTGCTGTGTTGGCTCAGGGGGGTAAGCACAGGTCTTGACTTCACTCAGAGGAGGGATCATCTGTCCTGATAAGAATGGAGAGCTGCATGCCCATCTTCTGTCTCACTGTCCTGCTTCTGCACTCACCAGCCAGTAAGTTCCACGCTGTTATTTGTTTACAGCTTTTTAATGAAGTCGGTTATTTATTCTGAGACAGGGAGTCAGGTTCAGTGGTCCAGGGACTGTGACTTGGTGGGTAGAACTGCCCATTAGGATGCTTTCCTTTCAAGGCTGTTTTTATTGATTGATTTATTGAGTTTGTTAACTGGGATAGAACTGTAGAGGTATAGATTCTGGAGGCTGGGTTCCACCTGCAAACCTGCCTAAACCCAGCCTAGGTGAGGGGATACTGGTGTTCAGGTGGACACAGTAACCTCTCAATGCAGTAAAATGGGATCTAAAATACTGAGTATATATTGTGCAAGTTGAATTTGTTTCACTGTAAAGAAAGTCCCTGCTCAAGCACAGTGTATTTCCAGCTGTGTTGCATTGCAGAAATAACACTTCATGGTGCCACGGCTGTGTCTGCTGGTGAGCCTGCAACTTCACAAAGATGTAACTTCTAGATTATAGTGTGTTAATCTACCAGAATAGTCAGGCAGTGCTGCTGTTGAACTGGAGAATAAATTGTACTGCAGCAGTTTAAAATGTTAAAAATGGAATTGTAACATTGAGAGCGATTTGTTTAAGCTGAATTGTATCTGATGCCCCTGTAATTGAAGTGGTCTATTATTAAGTTGTATTTATTATTATTATTATTATTATTATTATTATTATTATTATTATTATTATTATTATTATTTTACATGGTGAATGATCATTTTATTATAAACTTGTCCAGTTTTTAGCTGTCATTATTGAAACAGCCAAATGTCCATATCTGGCTCTGGGAAGGTCGTAGGTCAACGAACCTTGCGTATAGTGATAGAGAACCAATAGCTTTCTATACATGTTCAATTGTAACTATGACCGTATCTTGCTCCTAAAAGGAGTTATAAGCTGTGAAATTTTGGGGGGTCATGACCAGTTACCCCCAAATCCAACAGTCCGATCGCCACCAAAAGTAATAGCAACTCAAATGGGATTGAGTGCAGTACTTGTGCAAAGTTTTGAGTTGATCAGTTCAAAGCTCTAGGAGGAGATGCGTGCAGACAGAGAAAGTTGGAATGTGGCATTTTTGTGGGCACTGCGCCCACATTTCAAATCCAATCACCACAAAAATTAATAGCAACTAAATTCAAACATATTGGAAGAGCTGAGCGAAGAAATCAAGTTGATCGGATGAAAACTGTAGGAGTAGGAGCTGTCCAGTTTTTAGCTGTCATTCTTGAAACAGACAAATGTCCATATCTATGTCTGGAAAGGTCAAAGATCAACGAATCCTGCGTTGACTTTTAGGGAACCAATGGCTTTCTATACATGTTCAATTGTAACTATGACACTATCTTGCTCCTAAAAGGAGTTATAAGCCGTTTAATTTTTGGGGTCATGACCTGTTACCCCCAAATCCACCAGTCCGGTCACCACCAAAAGTAATAGCAACTCAAGTGAGATAGAGTGCAGTAGTTGTGCAAAGTTTTGAGTTGATCAGTTCAAAGCTCTAGGAGGAGATGCGTGCGGAATTTTGTTGGAAACTGGAATAATAATAATAAAGAAACCGAGAGAAAACAAGGTCTGCGTTTTACAACGCAGACAATAATAATAATAATAATAATAATAATAATAATAATAATAATAATAATAATAATAATAGCACATATTGTACCGTTACTGAACAATATACCTGTATAATAATCTCTGTCTCTCATAATGTAAATGCAGTTTCACAGATCCACAACAGATTTCATCTATAAATGACTGAATAAGATTGACTTCACAAATACATAACTTCACATAATTAAAATTAAAATTAATAAATATATAAATACCTTAAAATTGCTTGCACGTCCAGGTGTCTTTCTTAATTGAGCTCCAAGAATGCATTCTATTTTAATCGTAACTGCACAATTTTGTATTTGTAATTATTATTATTGTCTGCGTTGTAAAACGCAGACATTGTTTTCTCTTGTTGTTTACGTTGTAAAACGCAGACATTGTTTTCTCTCGGTTTCTTTATTGTCTGCGTTGTAAAACACAGACATTGTTTTCTCTTGTTGTCTGCGTTGTAAAACACAGACATTGTTTTCTCTTGTTGTCTGCGTTGTAAAACACAGACATTGTTTTCTCTCGGTTTCTTTATTATTATTATTATTATTCCAGTTTCTGACAAAACTTCCGCATGCATCTCCTCCTAGAGCTTTGAACTGATCAACTCAAAACTTTGCACAAGTACTGCACTCAATCCCATTTGAGTTGCTATTACTTTTGGTGGCGATCAGACTGGTGGATTTGGGGGTAACATGTCATGACCCCCAAAAATTAAACAGCTTATAACTCCTTTTAGGAGCAAGATAGGGTCATAGTTACTATTGAACATGTATAGAAAGCTATTGGTTCTCTAAAAGTCAGCACGGGTTTCGTTGACCTGTGACCTTCCCAGAGCCAGATATGGACATTTAACTATTTTAAGAATGACCGCTAAAAACTGGACAGCGCCTACTCCTACAGTTTTCAACCGATCAACTCCATTTTTTCGCTCAGCTATTCCAATATGTTTGAATTTAGTTGCTCTTAATTTTTGTAGTGATCGGATTTGAAATGTGGGCGCAGTGCCCAGAAAAATGCACATTCCAACTTTCTCTGTCTGCCCTCTGGTGGACAAATCTTGTAACTGAATATATGACAGTATATTGCTCCTTAAATACTGCAGATAGGCTCA
This sequence comes from Huso huso, assembly GCA_036884735.1. Lineage (NCBI taxonomy): Eukaryota > Metazoa > Chordata > Actinopteri > Acipenseriformes > Acipenseridae > Huso > Huso huso. Next base: position 74,052 of record JAHFZB010000166.1, on the reverse strand, counting down.
TATGTACTATTGGACATGTATAAGAAACCAACTAACAGCTTTCTAGAAATGTCTTGGACTTTGACCTTTGACCTCTCATGGTCAAACTGGACATTAGACTGTTTTAACGGCTGTTATCTCCTTAAATACTGCACATATGCTCATATATACTATTGGACACTTACAGGAAACCAACTAAGAGCTTTCTAAAAATGTGTTGAACTTTGACGTTTGACCTCTCGTTCATGGTCAAACTGGACAATAGACTGCATTTACAGCTTCAATCTCCCTAAATACTGCAAATAGGCTCATATGTACTATTGGACACTTATAGGAAACCACCTAAGAACTTTCTAAAAATGTCTTGGACTTTGACCTTTGACCTCTCATGGTCAAACTAGACAATACACTGTTTTAACAGCTGTTATCTCCTTAAATACTGCACATATGCTCATATATACTATTGGACACTTATAGGAAACCAACTAAGAGCTTTGTAAAGATGTATTGGACTTTGACCTTTGACCTTTCGTTATTCGTCAAACTGGACAATAGACTGCATTTACAGCTTATATCTCCTTAAATACTGCACTCAGGCTCATATGTACTATTGCACACTTATAGGAAACTAACTAAGAGCTTTCTAAACATGTCTTGGATTTTGACCTTTGACCTCTCATGGTCAAACTGGACAATAGACTGCATTTACAACTTCTATCTCCTTAAATACTGGACATATGCTCATAAGTACTATTGGACACTTATAGGAAACCAACTAAAAGCTTTCTAAATATGCCTTGGACTTTGACCATTGACCTCTCGTTATTGGTCAAACTGGACAATACACTGTTTTGACAGCTTAATTAGCCTTGCAGACTGCACATAGACCATTATTCACTTCTAAACATTAATAGGAAACCAACTAAAAGTTTTCTAAATATGTCTTGAACTTTGACCTTTGACCTCTCGTTCATGGTCAAACTGGACTATAGACTTTTTGAACAGATTACATTTCCTTAATTACTGCACATATGCTCATAAGCACAATTGGATATGTATAAGACACCAATTAAGACCTTTCTCAAAATGTCTTGAACTTTGAGCTTTGTCCTCTCGTTTAAAGTCAAATGTTAAATAACAGGATATGAATGCTTATGAAACAAATTTGTCTATTGAAACCACTTCTACCGCACTATTAAAATTACACGCTTTCCAAAACAACTTACAACGCAGACGAAGTTTCTCCAGAAACCTCCATTCTAGTTATTATTATTATTCCAGTTTCTGACTAAACTTCCGCACGCATCTCCTCCTAGAGCTTTGAACTGATCAACCCAAAACTTTGCACAAGTACTGCACTCAATTCCATTTGAGTTGCTATTACTTTTGGTGATGATCGGACTGTTGGATTTGGGGGTAACAGGTCATGACCCCAAAAAATTAAACAGCTTATAACTCCTTATAGGGGCAAGATAGGGTCATAGTTACTATTGAACATGTATAGGAAGCCATTGGTTTCCTAAAAGTCAACGGGGGTTACGTTGACCTATGACCTTCCCAGACCCAGATATGGACATTTTGCTGTTTCAAGAATGACAGCTAAAAACTGGACAGCTCCTACTCCTACAGTTTTCAACCGATCAACTCGATTTTTTAGCTCAGCTCTTCCAATATGTTTGAATTTAGTTGGTATTAATTTTTGTAGTGATCGGATTTGAAATGTGGGCGCAGTGCCCAGAAAAATGCCACATTCCAACTTTCTCTGTCTGCCCTCTGGTGGCCAGATCTTGTAACTGCAGATTAAACAGTATATTGCTCCTTAAACACTGCATAGTTATGTTAACTATAGAACCTGTACAGAAGACCAAGTATGCCATATCCACAAATGATCATGACCTGTCGTGTTTTACAACGCAGACGAAGTTTCTCCAGAAATTTCCATTCTAGTTATTATTATTATTATTATTATTATTATTATTATTATTATTATTATTATTTCATGTTATGCTACATTGTGTTTCCTTGCTGATCCTGGGTGTGTCAGGGTATTACAGTGCAAATGCATTTAGGGGCAATAGGAAAAGTAAAATAGCGCAGTTTATTTTGAATGTTTATTTTCATAAGAAAAGCAAAACACTCAAAAAGGGTTTTTTTTGCTGCACTTCATTCAAACAATGTCTGAAGAAGAAAATAAATCCTACAGTTGGACATTCCAGTATTGAAATAAAATAAAGAAATATACTATATCTATAAACACTAACAATTAATATTTCAGCTAAATATCTTTATATGAAATGTGTTTCTACAACAAGCAGTCAGTCAGCAATGGAGCATTTGTAAAACATATTACAGAGATTCATCCACAGCTATTAAACACTCAACAGTGCTGAATTAAGAAATACAAAAAAAAAAAAAAAAAAACCTTAAATGACAATTGTTTCGATTAGAAGTCTTTGTTTGGACTGAAGACATTGAAAAAGGCTTTGAATTCTAGTTTCTTTCAGTATTGCTTTGTTACAGAATGCGTCGCATCATATAGAGCAGGGGCTCTCAAACCCGCTCCTCGGGACCCCAGTGTCTTCTGGTCTTCCTTCCGAGCTCTCAGCTACTTCACTAAACCTTTAATTGAACTAATAATTCACTTAATGAGGCCTTTTTAATTGTGTTCAGCTCTTAAACACCTGGAGATTTCAAGTTAACTTAAATTCTGCAACTTTTTAGGAGCTGAGAACAATTAAAAAGGTCTAATTAAGCAAATTATAAGTTGAGTTAAGCGTTTGTAGTTAAGTAATTGAGAGCTCAGTTGGAATGAAAACCAGAAGACACATGGGGTCCAGAGGACCGGGTTTGAGAAGCCCTGCAAGAGTGTCTAGAGAAACCTGTCTAACCCAGCATCGCATAGGACCAGAAAAGTGTGCTGCCCAATACAGTGTGCTGCTTGATAGAGGGAGCTGCTGTGAAATGTAGTAATGTACCTGAAAAAGGTATAAATGACAAACTAATTTAACACTTTGAAAATCTGTAGGAGTTCTGTTGACGTAGGACTATATCCTGAAATTCTAACTTTACAAAATTACTTTTATATCATTCAGTAGTTGGTAAACCAGGTAAATCTCTTTTTCTGGGACCCTAAAAAATGATGCCGATACAGAATGCTGGTGTGTAGAGGGGCAGCATTAGACAGGGTTTACTGTGTGTTTGGTTATTGCCTCCTAAATAATTAAAATGCAATAAAAAGTTTTAAAAAAATAATCAATGTATTTTGTTCCTCTTGTATAGTGTTCTGGTTGTGTTCCGTTCCACTTGTGTAGTGTTCTGGTTGGGTTCCGTTCCACTTGTATAGTGTTCTGGTTGTGTTCCGTTCCACTTGTATAGTGTTCTGGTTGTGTTCTGTTCCACTTGTACAGTGTTCTGGTTGTGTTCCGTTCCACTTGTATAGTGTTCTGGTTGTGTTCCGTTCCACTTGTATAGTGTTCTGGTTGTGTTCCGTTCCACTTGTACAGTGTTCTGGTTGGGTTCCGTTCCACTTCTATAGTGTTCTTGCTGGGTTCCGTTCCTTTTCTATAGTGTTCTGGTTGGGTTCCGTTCCACTTGTATAGTGTTCTGGTTGGGTTCCGTTCCACTTGTATAGTGTTCTGGTTGTGTTCTGTTACACTTGTATAGTGTTCTGGTTGGGTTCTGTTCCTCTTGTATAGTGTTCTGGTTGTGTTCCGTTCCACTTGTATAGTGTTCTGGTTGTGTTCCGTGTTGTTTGGTGCTGTTCCTAATAACTGCACACTTGGGTGGGCTGTGAGGCACGAGGAGTGGCTTATTGCTGTTATAACATGACTCTCGTGTTTATTCTATAAAAAGAAAACTAAAAGAAACTCTCGATCTGAAACTTGAAATCTAAATGTGTTCCATGTATCCTTAACATTGTCCGGAAGAACTTGATACTCCTGCATTGTGAATATATGTGTGGAGAAGATCATTTATGTGTTTATAGTGTTGTTTAAATATATTAAGAAATGAATAAATAAAGCTGCTGACTTGCATGTTGTACACAATGCCGTAGGATGTTACTCATTCTACACAATACTGCTCACTGCATTTTGTAATGCGCACTGCTGTGTAATTCTAATTACATGATGTTTAATAAATAGTTTTGAAAAAATCCCATACAGTTGATAAAAATTAGAAATACGTTGATGTAATAACATCGCTGTTCTGGGCATTGTAGAGCTTCTTGTACCATTGCTGCCTTTTATGCTGTCATTCACTTTGCTTCTTTGGACCAAGAGTAACACCTCCGTGTCATTAAGCACTACAGTGTCCTCAGAAACAGCCCTTATTGCTGTATTATTGATGCTAAACGCCTGGGCGGAACATTAACTAGGTATCTACAAAGAGCCTCTCAAATATTCTGAACAGGCTTCTAAATATACAAATAAAACTAGTAGAACGAACAGAACCATAATTATGAGTTCCAAATATGAAGCATCAAATACATGTCAGTTACATTTCCTATAATAGTAAGCTTGTATTTGAACAATTATATATGATGTATGCATGCTTATCAGGGTTGTGTTACGTTTCTAGAAAAGTTTAATATTTGTCAGGTACTTTACCTGCTGTAGTGTTATCTCAGAGACTTGGTGGAAACCCTTCTTAGCACACGCCTTATGCAGCGTGTGAACATCATGAAAACATTTCTATACATGAAATATATATAGAGGAGTTTTACTGCTGATGTTTACTTGGGAAGCTTTGTGACTTGGAGAATAATACAACTCCATGCAGTGTAAACAGTGTGTGATTATAAACTTGTGTTCTCTTTTGGCAGGGCCTGTGCAGACTCCCTTCTCTGATTCCCTTTTCTCTTTTTAAAGGCGGTGATGATCTGAGGCTGGTGAATGGAAGCAGTCCCTGTGCTGGGAGAGTGGAGATTCTTCATGAGGGACAGTGGGGGACAGTTTGTAATGTTGGCTGGGATATAGAGGATGCAGGAGTTGTGTGTAAACAGCTGGGCTGTGGATCTGCTGTATCAACACCAATCAATGCTCACTTCGGAGCCGGTTCTGGAACCGTTTGGCTGACTGGGGTTGCCTGCACAAGCTCTCACTCTGCCCTGCGGGACTGTGGGTCACTGGGGTGGGGTGAGGTCTATGGCTGCACTCACGCCTTGGACGCTGGAGTGATCTGTTCAGGTAAGAGACACACATTCCATCACAGAAACACTTACTCAATATACAGGGGTCAGACAAACAGGACCACCTGCCCTCTGTAGCACTCCTCCAATGTGCAGCTCATCACACTGATTTATGTGTCATGCAATGAAATCCCAGACACATATTCAATAATAAGCATCTTCATGGGCAAGACATTAAATATGACAGACTAGAGACATGCTCAGTTGGCAGGTGCTTCTGTAATTAAAACAATCAACACAGATTACTGCTATTTCTGCCATTTTCTTCATCTCTGACACTGCGTACTTAAGATTAATTTCCTTCCAAATATATATATATATATATATATATATATATATATATATATATATATATATATGCCTAGTTTCTGTTTGTTACCACCAGGGGGAGCTGGTTTAATTGAGACCCCCTGAGGAAATGTCTTATTGTACCCTCTATTCTGTTGTGACTTCCCACATGTCAGAGGTCAATGTTTTTGTTTTCTGTTGTGAAGGTAAGCCACATGGAATTATTCTCCCTTTTTATCTGTGTTCAAATCTTACTTTAAAATTGTCATCCGTTGTCATTATCACTTGATATTAATTAATAAGTACCTGTTAAACACCCTTTGATTTATATTGGTTGTCAAAACATGTTATTTTATGGTTAAAAAAAAAAAATCTTTAAAAACGAAAAAAAAACCCCACTTGGGTTGTGATGCAGTGATTTGTGTATGAAGGTAGTTTTGATTTATGGTTATACAGGAATGGTGAGCATTTGTATTTTATTTTGGAAGATCTCTTTTAAATACATTTTAGTGCTTTGTATCTGTTGCATAAGGAATGTTTTTGTTTTCTGTTGTGCAGACTGGATGACTGTCTGGATGTGACTGCACCAACAAAAAGAAGGAAAAACAATAAAATGAGTTTGATCACCATAAAAATATCAAAAGGTTGAATTATTTTTATTTTAAAACTAAATTAAGAAATAAGAAAATAACACAACGCAAAGTCACTAGCTTATAATAACTACTGTAGGCTCTGAATATTATTTTAAAAGAGTTTTGCTTGTACTGGTATCGTACTGTAGTAAATGTTGGTTTGGTTTTGTTTTGCTACAGGCAGAGTTAGTGTGTCTGTAGTAATAGTAGGACTACGTAAGGTGGTCTTACATCTGGTGCTGTATGCGGGTTCAAATAAATAAAATAATATATATATATATATATATAAAAAAAAATATATATATATATTTAAATAAATAAATAAATAAATAAATAAATAAATAAAGATCAACACAGTTTTATGTTGTTACAACGATGGACCGTGGTGTCAGAGGGAACCTAACCAAGCCAGCATTCCCCACATCACTGCTTTACCTTTGAGGGATCTCTTCACAACCTGGACTTCAACGCCAACACCTCGTTGCTAGAATCCCAGAAGCTGAATGGTGCAATTGTCAGGTTTGAGTGTCAAACCCACCTTACAAACACAGAAACCTATATCTGCTTACTGTATAGTTGCAAAGATTATCACACAATTGCAATAGCAATATCTCTTTTTATTAATAGAATATAGCAAGCCTTGTATCTGTATAATATTTAGAGGTCTGATATTGGGTGTGGCACACATTACCTAAACTGATTTTAAAGTTGGGGCAATTAAGTACGGTATTAAATATATGCATACTATATACTAATCAATATACTTCAATAATTGTATCATACTGTACTGTTTATTTCTCCTGTGTAATCGTGTAATACAGTGTAAGATATGCAGCACCCTGAGGTTAGCTCTACCTTTAACCCACAAGGAGTGGGGCAGCAAATGCCTGGTACCCCATGGCTACCTCAAGGCTATGCACAAACACCTCAAGGTCAGGCAAGCAATGACCATGAACAGGGTAGGGGATTAGAGACAAGAGCCAGGGATGATATTTCGGTGACCGTGGAGCACTTGTATGTTTGTAGTCCCCTTCCCCAGAGTGCAGTTAGGCCCAAGGTGGTAAACTTTTTGCCAAATGCCAATATTACTTCCACAGTAGGCTACTCACCCGCAACAAGTCCAGCAATTGACCAAGATGCCCATTATCAACACCGCACCAACTGGATCAGAGCAGAGGATGTCAAACCCGAACAGCATCAGGAGTTACATTATGATCCAAGAATTCCAGCCTACCCCTGTCAGTTTCCCATGAACCCCAGTGGAAGCCAGCAGCGGGCGTCCCCATTGGTTAACACCCTGTAATGAATGCTCCTTTTCATTCACCTGCCCCTTTACACTCTTACATCATCGCATCAAGTGAAAAATGTACCAGTCTTTGGTGGAAATGCAGACAGTAAAGTGTTAATTGAAGATTGGATCACGGATATACAGTACCTTCTTGATGCAGGAGCAATGCCTCCTAATCTTCGTTTTGCAACTGTAGTGAGGCATCTGGTGGGAAGCCAGAAAGCTTGTCCTGAACATACCAGTGAGCGAGCAGGCGCCAAGCAGAGCATTTGAAGAGCTCAGAGCAGAATACAGCGAAACTCAGCTGTCACTAGACCATCTGGCAGACTTCTGTGAACTTCCATATATATATAGTAGTGTCACAAAGACGGCCGGAGTGGGTGGCGTCAGACCAGATGCAGGAAATAAACAGACAGAGATGTGGTTTGGTGAAGCTGAGCGAATGCTGTCGCTCAGCATTTAATAAACAGAACAGAAAATAAAAAGGTTTTAACAGACAAAAACACTGGACACGGCACTTGCGCCAAAATAAACAGACATACAAAACGGACTATACAGTAAACAAACGGTTTAACGGACAGACTGACAGACACGGTGAGTACAAACACTTTATATTTACGTTTTTACTTATTTTAATTCTCCTCTCTCTCTCACCCGTTCTCCTCTTCCGAACACCCAACCCCGACTGGTGACAATGTGCATCTATTTATACTGTTTGTGCTGGGATTCAATTACTACTTAATTATTCACTTGAATCCCAGCACGTGAATTCATTACGATGCAACCCTGTGCTCACATATTATACATTTTTATCTGCACGTGAAGTGATGTGCCATCCTCGTGCCTAAATATAATTATACACTTCAAACACCGTGAAACACAGACCCGTTTATATCCCGTGTACCAATCTATACACCAACATTAACACACGCACGCAACACACAACACATAATATGCACACAGGGGCGGGGCACATTGCCACATATACCCCCTGTGCAAAGCACCACATGGCCTCAACGGCCACCTCCCCATAAAAAATCCAGCAGTCCAGGCCAAAGTCTCGGGCTGGGAAGGAGGCTTCAGTGGGCCCATGGCTGGAAATGCTGTCAGCTCCCCTGCGGTAGTGGCACGGCTGACAGCATGCTGGTCCCGTCCTGCAGCGAAAAAGCTGCGGGCAGGTGGTCCCCGACCTCCCCTTCTTCGTGGCCGGCAGCTCCCTCCTGTGGGGCTCCGGCCACAAGAACTCCTGCAGCGAAACTGCTGCTGGGAAAGTGGTCTCCAGACCTCGTCCCCCCCTCTTCGTGGCCGGCAGCTCCCTTTCTGGGGCTCCGGCCACCGTACTCCCCCTGTGGAGGCACAGGGCAGCAGAGGCAGCTCCTGCTCCTCCGCTCCGGGCGGTGGCGGAAGCAGAGGCAGCTCCAGCTCCTCTGCTCCTGGTGTGGTGGTGGAGGCAGAGGCAGCTCCAGCTCCTCTGCTCCTGGCGGTGGTGGAGGCAGAGGCAGCTCCAGCTCCTCTGCTCCTGGCGGTGGTGGAGGCAGAGGCAGCTCCAGCTCCTCTGCTCCTGGCGGTGGTGGAGGCAGAGGCAGCTCCAGCTCCTCTGCTCCTGGCGGTGGTGGAAGCAGAGGCAGCTCCAGCTCCTCTGCTCCTGGCGGTGGTGGAGGCAGAGGCAGCTCCTGCTCCTCTGCTCCTAGTGGAGGAAGCGGTGGAGGTGGCGGAGGCAGAGGCAGCTCCTGCTCCTCTGCTCCTTCCGGTGGAGGTGGCGGAGACAGAGGCAGCTCCTGCTGCTCTGTTCCTGCCGGTGGAGGTGGCGGAGGCAGAGGCAGCTCCTCTGCTCCTGGCGGCGCTGGCTCCCTCCGCTGTGGCGGCTGGGCTGGTGCGCCCCGTGCTGCCTTCAGCAGCATGAATAGAGGCTGCTGGGGGACACCAGCCTCCTGCCCCTCTCCCCCCCAAAAATTTTCAGGGGGTTGGGCCTGTAACTCCTCCCCTTCCGGCTCTTGGGGCTGAACCAGCAGGCATTTTCCCTCTGCTGGTGGCTTGGGTCCCAGAGCTGTGGAAGCCCCGACTTGCCTCCCTTTGGGCTGTGGACGCACCGACTCCTCCCTTTTGGGCTGTGGACGCACCGACTCCTCCCTTTTGGGCTGTGGGCCTTTCCGACTCCTCCCTTTTGGGCTGTGGACGCACCGACTCCCCCCTCTTGGGCTGTGGACGCACCGACTCCCCCCCTCTTGGGCTGTAGACACCGACTCCTCCCTCTTGGGCTGTGGGCGTTCGGGCTCCCCCACTCAGGCGTGGGGCGTTGGGGCTCCTCCCGCTCAGGCGTAGGACGTTCGGGCTCCTCCCACTCAGGCGTAGGACGTTCGGGCTCCTCCCACTCAGGCGTAGGACGTTCGGGCTCCTCCCACTCAGGCGTGGGGCGTTCGGGCTCCTCCCACTCAGGCGTGGGGACGTTCGGGCTCCTCCCACTCAGGCGTGGGACGTTCGGGCTCCTCCCACTCAGGCGTAGGACGCTCGGGCTCCTCCCGCTTGGGCTGTGAAGGCAAAACCAGCAGGCATTCACCCTCTGCTGGTGGAGATGGGGACAGCAGGTACTCACCCTCTGCTGGTGGAGATGGGGACAGCAGGTACTCCTCTGCTGGTGGTCCTGCTACCTGGGCTGCTGTTCCATTTATGGTTGCCTCCAGGTAGCTGAGGACAAACTCCACACCTTCCTGCAAGGTGTTTGGGGTGTGTTCCTGCTGATAGGCCTCCCATCTCTCACAGTCCATCATCCACAGGGCCCGGACGACTATGGGTAGAGCCTGGGCCTCCAGCCCAGCATTCTCCAGGAACCAGCCCCGCAGTTTGATGGCGTCTTCTGCCATTGACTTTTTTTTTTTTTTTTCCCAAAACAATATTTGTAATCCTTTTTTTTTTTTTTTTTTTTTTTTTTTCCAAAAACCCTCCTGGTCTGGCGCTTGGGCGCCGGCTATCCACGATGACACCACGTGTCACAAAGACGGCCGGAGTGGGTGGCGTCAGACCAGATGCAGGAAATAAACAGACAGAGATGTGGTTTGGTGAAGCTGAGCGAATGCTGTCGCTCAGCATTTAATAAACAGAACAGAAAATAAAAGGTTTTAACAGACAAAAACACTGGACACGGCACTTGCGCCAAAATAAACAGACATACAAAACGGACTATACAGTAAACAAACGGTGCACGGACAGACTGACAGACACGGTGAGTACAAACACTTTATATTTACGTTTTTACTTATTTTAATTCTCCTCTCTCTCTCACCCGTTCTCCTCTTCCGAACACCCAACCCCGACTGAGTGACAATGTGCATCTATTTATACTGTTTGTGCTGGGATTCAATTACTACTTAATTATTCACTTGAATCCCAGCACGTGAATTCATTACGTGCAACCCTGTGCTCACATATTATACACATTTTATCTGCACGTGAAGTGATGTGCCATCCTCGTGCCTAAATATAATTATACACTTCAAACACACGTGAAACACAGACCCGTTTATATCCCGTGTACCAATCTATACACCAACATTAACACACGCACGCAACACACAACACATAATATGCACACAGGGGCGGGGCACATTGCCACAAGTAGATATATTTTTTTTTGGAAAAAAATGTGATCCACTTTACAATTGTATTGCACTTTGTGTGGATGTGTTACAGGTTTTGAGATACATTTGTAATCTATCAATTTAGAAATCATTGGATTGTAGCAGTACTTAAAGGGTAAGTATCTTCAGGTTAAGTTTCTATTCTTCCTTTGACTGACAGCCCCCTTCCCTTTGTATGATGGTTGCAATCACTCCGAGTCGTTCTCATTGTAATCAGGAAACTCAAATACTACAATTATACAGTATAAATATGAGTGTAAACATCAAACTCTTTTCACTTTTCATCAGAATGATTATTTTCATCAGTAATTCTGTGACACTGAAGTGTCCCCTGTTTCACAATATTAATGTAAACTATGAATGTATGTGTTGTGTGTTTGTGGTGATGGGCTGGCAGGGATTGGGTTACCTTTTCCTATCCTTGCATGGAAATTGTCTCCCTAGTCAGGGCTGGATTAATGCGTAGGCAAAGTAGAACTTTACTCCCTGACACTGGCACTGTTTCAACACAGTCATTTTTTTTCTTGTCAGTGTAGGCAGGGCAGCCTCGCTTGTGTTGTGTGCAAAATCACCACCTCGCTTGATTTTGATGACGTTATAGATGATTTTGTGTCTTAAAAAGCAGAAAAGAAGCCACTTTAAAGTGTATTTGGTGCTGCGGTGCCGATGCGGGGACCAGAATAGTCCTGTACTGGAGTTATAAAACACATCTAGCAAGCCAGGCCATGTAAACAAAGCAACCACTTCTACAGTAAAGCACGTATCAGCAGTGCAGTGTTTCGTATGCTGTTGTGTTTTTTTACATTAGTATTCACTTGTTTTAGTAATTGTGTTCCCAAGTCTCTATGTTTGTGGGTGTGGTCTGTTTCCTGCCAGAATCCGCGTTTGCTAGGGAGAGGCGGGGGCTCAGGATATCAAATTTGCTTTCAATATGTTTAATCGAAACCAAACTTTGTTGTGGACCTATGTTTCAGTTTTGGAACTTGTACATGTTAAAAATAGAAGTGTCACATTTTTAATGGGACGACAACGTGGATTAAAGCTGTCTACGGTCCCTGGTTCACGTTCGACCTGGTGTCTCTTTTTGTTCAATACATTGGTAAACGTGGTTATCAAGCTCCTCTACAGGATTAGAAGTAGGCTTCAGGGTTTATTTTTAAATATATTTAGTACACTGTCTTCACTGGGACTGTTTCTGTCAGGTTCGCTCAGTCGTGAAGGTTTCTTCAAAACGAATTCATCATAATGCAACATAATTCATAATTTGATTCTGATCAAAACCATGAATGCTATCCTAAACACTTGTGAGAAAAGAATAGTTTGCTCTGCAAATTAAAAACAAATGTAAAATAATACTTGGTAAACCAGCCATGCTTTCAATAGCAGAGCGCTCTCTAGTGACGCCCTGTAAACTATGTTAGCAGTTATTGGACGGTCTGTTAGGAGCGAGCCGTTTCACAATAGCAGCCAATACATCGCGGTGCATTAAAACAGTTGCTTTAAGCGAGTTTTGCCATTTTTGTGTGTGTATATATACAGTACTGTGCAAAAGTTTTAGGCAGGTGTGAAAAAATGCTGTAAAGTAAAAATGCTTTCAAAAATAGACATGTTAATAGATTATATTTATCAATTAACTAAATGCAAAGTGAGTGAACAGAAGAAAAATCTAAATCAAATCCATATTTGGTGTGACCACCCTTTGCCTTCAAAACAGCATCAATTCTTCTAGGTACACTTGCACAAAGCCAGGGATTTTGTAGGCATATAGTCAGGTGTATGATTAAACAATTATACCAAACAGGTGCTAATGATCATCAATTCAATATGTGGGTTTGAAACACAATCATTAACTGAAACAGAAACAGCTGTGTAAGAGGAATAAAACTGGGTGAGGAACAGCCAAACTCAGCTAACAAGGTGAGGTTGCTGAAGACAGTTTACTGTCAAAGTCATACACCATGGCAAGACTGAGCACAGCAACAAGACACAAAGGTAGTTATACTGCATCAGCAAGGTCTCTCCCAGGCAGAAATTTCAAGGCAGACGGGTTTCCAGATGTGCTGTCCAAGCTCTTTTGAAGAAGCACAAAGAAACGGGCAACATTGAGGACCCGTGAGCGCGGTGGTCGGCCAAGGAAACTTACTGCAGCAGATGAAAGACACATCATGCTTACTTCCCTTCGCCAATCGGAAGATGTCCAGCAGTGCCATCAGCTCAGAATTGGCAGAAAACAGTGGGACCCTGGTACACCCATCTACTGTCCAGAGAAGTCTGGTCAGAAGTGGCCTTCATGGAAGACTTGTTGCCAAAAAGCCATACCTCCGACGTGGAAACAAGGCCAAGCGACTCAACTATGCACGAAAACACAGGAACTGGGGTGCAGAAAAATGGCAGCAGGTGCTCTGGACTGATGAGTCAAAATTTGAAATATTTGGCTGTAGCAGAAGGCAGTTTGTTCGCCGAAGGGCTGGAGAGCGGTACACGAATGAGTGTCTGCAGGCAACAGTGAAGCATGGTGGAGGTTCCTTGCAAGTTTGGGGCTGCATTTCTGCAAATGGAGTTGGGGATTTGGTCAGAATTAATGGTCTCCTCAATGCTGAGAGTACAGGCAGATACTTATCCATCATGCAATACCATCAGGGAGGTATCTGATTGGCCCCAAAATTTATTCTGCAGCATGACAACAACCCCAAACATACAGCGAAAGTCATTAAGAACTATCTTCAGCGTAAAGAAGAACAAGGAGTCCTGGAAGTGATGGTATGGCCCCCACAGAGCCCTGATCTCAACATCATTGAGTCTGTCTGGGATTACATGAAGAGAGAGAAGCAACTGAGGCTGGCTAAATCCACAGAAGAACTGTGGTTAGTTCTCCCAGATGTTTGGGCCAACCTACCTGCCGAGTTCCTTCAAAAACTGTGTGCAAGTGTACCTAGAAGAATTGATGCTGTTTTAAGAACATAAGAACATAAGAAAGTTTACAAACGAGAGGAGGCCATTCAGCCCATCTTGCTCGTTTGGTTGTTAGTAGCTTATTGATCCCAGAATCTCATCAAGCAGCTTCTTGAAGGATCCCAGGGTGTCAGCTTCAACAACATTACTGGGGAGTTGGTTCCAGACCCTCACAATTCTCTGTGTAAAAAAGTGCCTCCTATTTTCTGTTCTGAATGCCCCTTTATCTAATCTCCATTTATGACCCCTGGTCCTTTTTTTTTTTTCAAGTCAAAGAAGTCCCCGGGTTGACATTGTCTATACCTTTTAGGATTTTGAATGTTTGAATCAGATCGCCGCGTAGTCTTCTTTGTTCAAGACTGAATAGATTCAATTCTTTTAGCCTGTCTGCATACGACATGCCTTTTAAACCGGGGATAATTCTGGTTGCTCTTCTTTGCACTCTTTCTAGAGCAACAATATCCTTTTTGTAACGAGGTGACCAGAACTGAACACAATATTCTAGGTGAGGTCTTACTAATGCATTGTAGAGTTTTAACATTACTTCCCTTGATTTAAATTCAACACTTCTCACAATATATCCAAGCATCTTGTTAGCCTTTTTTATAGCTTCCCCACATTGTCTAGATGAAGACATTTCTGAGTCAACATAAACTCTAGGTCTTTTCATAGTTCCTTCTTCAATTTCACTATCTCCCATATGATATTTATAATGAACATTTTTTATTGCCCGCATGCAATACTTTACACTTTTCTCTATTAAATTTCATTTTGCCATGTGTCTGCCCAATTTTGAATGTGGTCTAGATCATTTTGAATGACCTTTGCTGCTTCAACAGTGTCTGCCACTCCTCCTATTTTTGTGTTGTCTGCAAATTTAACGAGTTTGCTTACTATATCAGAGTCTAAATCATTAATGTAGATTAGGAATAGCAGAGGACCTAATACTGATCCCTGTGGTACACCACTGGTTACCTCACTCCATTCGAGGTTTCTCCTCTAATCAGTACTTTCTGTTTTCTACATGTTAACCACTCTAATCCATGTGCATGCATTTCCTTGAATCCCTACTGCGTTCAGTTTGAGAATTAATCTTTTATGGGGACTTTGTCAAAAGCTTTCTGGAAATCTAAATAGACCATGTCGTATGCTTTGCAGTTGTCCATTTTCAATGTTGCATCCGCAAAAAAAAGTCAAGTAGGTTAGTTAGACATGATCTCCCTTTCCTAAAACCATGCTGGCTGTCTCCCAGGATATTGTTACCATATAGGTAATTTTCCATTTGGATCTTATTATAGTTTCCATAAGTTTACATATAATATAAGTCAGGCTTATTGGTCTGTAGTTACCTGGTTCAGTTTTGTCTCCTTTTTGTGGATCGGTATTACGTTTGCTATTTTCCAGTCTGTCGGTACAACCCCTGTGTCAAGAGACTGTTGCATGATCTTGGTTAGCGGCTTGTAAATAACTTCTTTCATTTCTTTGAGTACTATTGGGAGGATCTCATCCGGCCCAGGGGATTGTTTATTTTAAGAGCTCCTAGTCCCTTTAACACTTCTGCCTCTGTTATGCTAAAGTTATTTAAAACTGGATAGGAACAGGTCGACATGTGGGGCATGTTGTCCGTGTCCTCCTTTGTAAAACCTGTGAAAAGTAATCATTTAATATATTTGCTATTTTTTTCTTCATCTATGATTTTGCCATTTGTGTCTCTTAGACATTTAACCTCCTCTTTGAATGTTCTCTTGCTGTTATAATATTGGAAAAACATTTTGGAATTGGTTTTAGCCCCCTTAGCAATATTGATTTCTATCTCTCTCTTGGCCTTTCTAACTTCCTTTTTGACTTGTGTTTGCAGTTCCAAGTACTCTTTCTGTGTGCTTTGTTTTGGTCCCTTTTAAACGCTCTGTAAAGTGCCTTTTTCACTGAATATTTTTTTTTTAATTGATCTATTAAACCATTTTGGCCATTTTGTTTTAGATTTAGATTTGTCTACTTTTGGGATGTAATTGTTTTTGTGCCTCTAGTACTACATTTTTAAAAACAGCCACCCTTTTTCTGTGGATGTTTTCTCTATTTTACTCAATCTACTTCTATTAGTCTCTGTTTCATACCTTCGTAGTTTGCTTTTCTAAAATTGTAAACCTTAGCTTTAGTCATTACTTTTGGGGTTTTAAAAATATTTCAAATGAGACCATGTTGTGGTCTGGGTTTGCCAATGGCTCTCTGACCTCTGTTTTAGTTATTCTGTCTTCATTATTTGAAAAGACTAAATCAAGGCATGCCTCCCCTCTAGTCGGTGCCTTGACAAATTGCGTTAGGAAGCAGTCATTTGTCATTTCCACCATTTCAATTTAGTCCGTCGTGCCCCCATTGGGTTTCCCATTTTATCACGGGGAAGTTGAAATCCCCATTAGTATGGCTTCTCCTTTTCTACACGCATTTCTAATGTCATTGTACAACAGATTATTTTGCTCAGCGTCTGAATTTGGCGGTCTATAGCATGCTCATATTATTATGCCCTTTGAATTTGTGTCCATTATTCTGACCCATATTGATTCTGCATTGTTTTCTTTGTCCTGATTTAACACCTGGGCTTCAAGGCTATTTCTTATGTATAGCGCTACCCCTCCGCCTCTTCTGTCCTGCCTGTCTTTCCTATACAGTGTGTACCCACTAATATTATATTCGTCTCCATCACTCTCAGACAACCAAGTTTCTGTAACACCTATCACATTGTAGTTACTTGTTAGTGCAGTAGCTTCAAGTTCTAACATTTTGTTTCTGAGACTTCTAGCATTAAGATGAATACATTTAATAGTTGTCTTACCTGAGTTGTTGCCCTTGTTTTGATGTAGTCTCCCTTCTGTTGTTTTTTTTTTCCCCCTTCCTTTCTAGTTTAAATGCTTCTGTACCGCCTGAAGGATCCTTTCTCCGAGTAGATTGGTTCCCTTTCTGTTTAAGTGCAGTCCGTCCCACCTGTATAGATAGTCCTTGTTGTAGAAAGTGCTCCAATGTTCAAGAAAGGTGAAGCCTTCCTGTGTGCACCATGATTTCAGCCATGCATTTTGATTTTGTATTTCCAGCTGTCCATATGGTCCTTTTGCAAGGCGCGGCAGTATCCCAGAAAATACCACAGTTTTGGTCTTGTCTTTAATTTCCTTCCTAGCTCTCTGAATTTGTTTTGCAGGGATCTTGGCCTGTCTCTTCCAATGTTGTTTGTACCAATGTGGACGACTACTACCGGGTCATCTCCAGTTCATTCTAGGAGCCTGTCCATGTTCTCAGTGATGTGTGACAGAGGCTCCTGGAAGGCAACACACTGTTGTAGTAAGGGGTCCAAACTGCGAACTGAACTTGCTGTGTTTCTCAGTATGGAGTCCCCAACAATCATGACCTCCCTTCTTTTTGCTGGCTGGTCAGCACTGTTTATAGGGTCCTGGGTGTTTCTTTCATTCTCTTGATGTTGGTTTTGGTCATCTAAATGTTGAAGTGGCTCAAATGTGTTGGATGTCTGGATTTCTGGTGGTTGTGTTTGTGAAAGTTTCTTTTTTCCCTGCTTCTGCCTATCTGAACCCAGCTGTTTCTACTCTCTTCCATCTCCCTGGTGGCTTTCAGTCTGCTAGGGGTGCAGACTTCCATGAATTGTGGGTGTGTCAGCTCCTCAAGCTCCTGTTGCTGTCTCATTTCCTCCATCTCCTTTTCTAGCAGGCTTAATCGCTGAAGCAAGTCCTGGATGGTGCGGCACTTTACACAAACTTGGTTGAGCTCTGTTTGGTTTTCTCGGATTTCCCACATCATGCAGTTGTCACAGATTACTGGCTTGAAGACCATTTTTTTTTTTTTTTTTTTTTTGTTTTGTTTAGTGTCCAGATTTAAAGATGTAATTCCTCCTTTCTGCTTCTAACTGCGTTGTACTTGTCCACGACTGTACTTCTCCCACGATGTCGCTTCCACACGCTGTCGCTGGGAAGCCTGTCTGCCTTTGTTTGTTTTTGTGCTGCGTGCTCCGCTCCTCCCCGTGTCCCAGAACGCCCGGGATTTGAATCAGCTGCTCGAAGTTTCAGCTTATCAGAAAAATACACGCAGCTGCAAGGCTTTAAGCTGCAATGTTTTCTGATTAAAGCAACTCAGATTTAAAGATGTAATTCCTCCTTTCTGCTTCTAACTGCGTTGTACTTGTCCACGACTGTACTTATCCCACGATGTCGCTTCCACACGCTGTCGCTGGGAAGCCTGTCTGCCGTTTTGAAGGCAAAGGGTGGTCACACCAAATATGGTTTTGTTGTAGATTTTTCTTCTGTTCACTCACTTTGCATTTTATTAATTGATAAGTATAAACTATTAACATGTCTATTTTTGAAAGCATTCTTTTGCACAGTACTGTATATATACACTACCGGTCAAAAGTTTTTTAGAACACCCCATTTTCCAGTTTTTATTGAAATTTAAGCAGTTCAAGTCAGTGAATAACCTGAAATGGTACAAAGGTAGCGGTAAACTGCCAGAGGTTAAAAAAAAAGTTTAGGTTACCAAAAACTGAAAAATAATGTACATTTCAGAGTTATACAAAAGGCCTTTTTTCAGAGAGAACAAGTAATGTGTTAACAACTTACAGCTGTTCTGCAGCAATGGAAGTAAATTAAGCCTTGAAAGTTGATGCTAACAATTCCTACAGGTGTCCCAACTTTTGTTGATTACCCACAAACCCTCTGTCTCTATAAAAGCAGTGTTGGAACAGACTGTGTTACTACACCCTCTTAAGCATTATTTGGACAGTATTGTACTGCAGGAAGTAGTATATTGCTCTCATAATGGCGAGAAAAAGGCAATTAACAAAGGAAGACAGACCATTATAACCCTTAAAAGTGTAGGTCTTTCCTTTAGAGAAATTGCAAAGAAAGTCAAGGTGTCAGTGAGTACAGTTTCTACACCATCAAAAGGCACTTGGAAACTGGAGGAAACTCTGACAGGAAGAGGTCTGGCAGACCCAAAGCCACAACAGAATCAGAAGACAAGTTTCTGAGAGTCAACAGCTTGCGTGATATGCGGCTCACAGGACAACAGCTTCAAGCACAGCTTAACACTGGTCGAAGTAAGCAAGTCTCAGGTTCAACTGTGAAGAAAAACTTCGAGCTGCAGGTTTGACAGGTCAGTGGCAGTAAAGCCATTGCTAAGATGGCAAAATAAGAAAAAGAGGCTTGCCTGGGCCATGAAGCACCGCCAGTGGACTACTGAAGACTGGAAGAAGGTTTTATGGACCGATGAATCAAAATTTGAAATCTTCGGTTCATCACGCAGGGGTTTTATGCGCCGTCGAGTAGGCGAAAGGATGGTTCCTCGGTGTGTGACACCAACTGTCAAACATGGAGGAGGAAGCGTGATGGTCTGGGGCTCTTTTGCTGGATCCAGAGTCGGCGACTTGCACAGAGTGAGTGGCACCCTGAACCAAAACTGCTACCACAGCATTTGCAGCGCCATGCAATACCCTCTGGTATCGCCCTAATTGGTCAGGGGTTCGTCCTACAGTAAGATAATGACCCAAAACATACCTCCAGGCTATGTCAGAACTACCTTAGAAGAAAAGAACAAGACGGTAGGCTTCAAATCATGGAATGGCCAGCACAGTCTCAGACTTAAACCCCATCGAGCTGGTTTGGGATGAACTGGACAGAAGGGTGAAAAGCAAAGCAACCTACAAGTGCAACACATTTGTGGGAACTTCTGCAACAGTGTTGGGAAGAACTTTCGAACAATATTTGATTTCCATTGTAGAAAGAATGCCACGGTGTGTTCGGCTGTTATATCAGCAAAAGGTGGATACTTTGATGAGTCAAAAATTTAGATTAAATTTTGTTAAACAAAACGATTCCATGATTTCTTTTTTATCTCCAAGTGTTTATTTGTTCTATGCTTTATTTTCAGAGTACATTGAGACATTAAACTGCGTAAATTTCAATAAAAACTGGAAAAATGGAGGTGTAATAAAACTTTTGGCCGGTAGTGTATATATATATATATATATTAAATGTAATTACAACTACTGTATTTTTATAATGTAATGATTTCCATTACACGAGAGTAGATGTTAAAACTTCATGCTGATTTGAACTAGGCTTTCGCCAAGATAAGCACCAACCAAGACGTAGCTTTACAGTAAACTAATGTGATCCATCTGTGTCTCCATCCATTTGCGCTTCCTTCCATATGATGATGTAGATATCCTTCTGTCTGGTGTTGATGGCTGAAGTGTAATGCTGGCTCCAGGGATCAGCTTATTGCCTCCCTAGTGCATCAGCACACACAACGGCTGCGATGCTGGCTCTGGGGATCAACCACAGTGCGGTCTCCCCAGCGCATCAGCATGACAACCGTCTGGATTGAGCTAAGTAGGGTACATCTCTGGGGTCTTCAAGTGGGCACCTTCCATCCTCAGTGTTTCGTCGACTAGCCCACGACACCTCAAGAGGGCTCGACGGTGATTCTGGCGTCCCAGCATCACCCCCGTCCGCCCCCCACTCAACTCAGCCCAGCTTGCTTACCCATACATCAGCGTTTCTTTCTATTGTGCTTGAGATCCCCAACCAGAATCTTTCCGTCTCAACCACAGCCAGTTGCTGCTCCTCTCTGCTGCTTCAGATAAGTTCTTCACTGTGCGACGCAACTCTTGGCCACTGAATCCGACGTCTCTGAGAAACCGGGTTGTAGAGTGTGCCACAAATCCTCAACAACCCACCTCCACTGGATAAACCCTGACTCTCCATCCTCGCTGTTCCGCTTCAGTGGCTAGTTGAGCATACCGCAGTTTCTTCCTCTCATATGCCTCATCTACAGCATCCTCCCATGGCACTGTTAACTCTACCAGGTGAACAAGGCGTGCTGATCCAGACCACAAGACAATATCTGGTCGAAGGTTAGTGGTGGCAATCTCAGGTGGAAAATTAAGCCGTTGACCAACATCTACCAGCATTTTCCAGTCTCTAGCAGCTTCCAGTTGTCCTGGACGAGGATTGGTTTTAACACCTTTTTTTGGTGGTTGCTCTCCTGGGCAGAGGAATGTTGTCTTTTGTGTGTAATGTTTTAATGGAACAGGTGTCAACTTATTGGTCATGTTTAAACGTCTTCCAATGCTAAGGCTAAACATCGCAGCACCTTGTCATGGCGCTAAGTAAACTGTCCTTGGCTAAGAGCCACCTTACATCCTGTCTGAACTTGCCCCATGATATCACCAATTCGAAGGGCAGCCTTTGCATCCTCCACAGCTTTCTTTGCCGCCCACTTTCTTCCAGTTTTCAACACAGGTGCTGCCTCCCTTACGCATTTGTCGCGTGACTCTACTAATGTCATTTCCAGTCTGACCTTGGCGCACTTACACTCCTCAGTTAGAGCGGAGACTGGTAGCTGCAGTATTCCTTTACCATAAAGTCCCACTCTACTGAGGCAGCGTGGAACTCCCAACCATTTCCTGATGTATTATCAGATTAAAGCTTCCAGCTTCTCTACTGTTGTCAAAGAAACCTCATACACAGTCAATGGCCACAGCAACCTCGGCAGTAGACCAAACTGAAAGCACCAGAGTTTTAGTTTGCCTGGTAAAGCACTGCTGTCTATGCTAACCCTTCCACTGCTTGTTGTCTAAGACTTTTCACTGGCTTCTCAGACACTGTTGGTATTGCCTCACCATTAATGTAGAACATTTTATCTACTACTTTACCTTTAATTATAGAGATGCTCCTTGATTTAGTGGGCTTGGTTGCATTCATGCCCATTCAGTGTTATTGGTTCATTTGCCCAATAACCGATTAGTGCAGGCTACTGTTGTAGTCATGGTTGTCATGTCATCCATGTATGCTCGAATTGGTGGTAGTTGCATTCCAGAAGCCAAGCGCTCTCCTCCCACTACCCATTTTGATGCCCTAATAATTACTTCCATTGCCATGGTAAAAGCCATACTCAACTACTGAAATAGTGAAACTAACTACTACAAATTAAGAAATTAAGTGAATAATAGACACATAAATACATTAGGAAACAAGTACCAAAAACCTGATACTTCTGCAATTATGCTTGTCTAATTAACAAGTGGAATCTCAAACAGGCTTCACATTTATTGCATGCAAAATGATCTTCACCATTTAAATCTGCAAACCATTTACAGGTTGTTGCTTTGGCACCAGAGTCTAAATATCTGCAGTTTTATGATTCCAGGTCAAGGAGTGCGGCTCAGTGGTGGCAGCGATCTCTGCTCTGGGAGAGTTGAAGTACTGCGTGGGGCGCCTGGAACACGGTCTGTGATGCTGGCTTTGACCGGCAGCATGCAGAGGTTGTCTGTCGGCAGATGCAGTGTGGAATTCCTCAAGAGGGGCTGGGAGCTGCTCGTTTCGGTAAGTGGCAGGGTCCGGTCTGGTCACAGGAGATCCAGTGCAGGGGAAATGAGCCGGGCTCCATGTCTGCCCCACCTCATCCAGGGAGCAGCCAAGCTGCACACATGCAAACGATGTGGGCCTTGTCTGTGTTGGTGAGTACAAGGAGGGCAAATATAGATGAACAGCCTGTTAACAATGCAAACAAATAGCACTACCCTCACTTCTATGTTTCTCTGTTAGGTCTTTCCAGCAAACTTCAAAAATGTTCTAATAGGTATTTGATTTAAGAGTACTGGGCATGGGGAGCAGGGAGGGTTCTGGGGCAGACCCAGGGGAGCCATGGGTCGAAGCGGGCTCTCCTGGATCCAGGACCCAGCAGGTGTGAATATTCTCAAACTTTGTGAAGCAATGAAAGGGTTTCAGGACACTCTGTGGTGCTTTGGTGTTTATCATCACACTGTCTCTTGTGCAGCACTCTGCAATATCTTTTTTACAGTCACATTTGCTTTTACATATAACAGAGGAATCAGAAATGGTAGATACTGTTGTTTTTGTTCCAGTAACACTGTATGACTGAAATAAAGTTAGTGGTAACACCATTAAATAACACTCTTAGAGCTTAGCCTCAGAATTAAATGTTGGGGTCTGTAGTTAAAGGGTATAGATACAGGTGCGTGGCGACTCCACTAACTTCACTGTCTATATGCTTGCTCCGCAGGATACAGGCTCTGATTCCTGTTCTGGTCAGTGGAGCTGCATCATGAAGAGTCTGGGGGGCGGTCTGCGATCGCTATTGGGATCTGCAAGATGCCACAGTTCTCTGTCAGCAGCTGAAATGTGGATATGCTGTAGCCGTCCTTGGACAGGCCCATTTTGGCCAAGGCAGTGGTCAAATCTGGGCTGATAAATTTAACTGTGAGGGCAGCGAGGCTGACTTATTTAAGTGCCCGTCTCTGAATACGGACGGGTGACTGCACTCATAAGAATGATGCTGGTGTTATTTGTACTGGTGGTAGTAATCACTTCATGAGAGATGCTGAAAAGGTCTATTGATTTATATTCAGATGGAACCCCCCTCGTGTGACCATGAAGTGCGCCTTTTCAGATCTTACTTCACAATAAGAGAAAACCTTTTTGATGTCTCATTTCTAGTTCCAGTCTGCTATTCTCACATCTGAATATCATAACACTGCAATCACACTGACTAACTCTCTGTATTGAAATGTAGGCCTTCCATTTTCCTGAATGAACTTGCATTATAACTTACATTGCCAAGTGAACAATTTTAACCATTTAGTTTTTGTACATACTGTACCATATATAGCAATCTCCCTGTTTTGTGGTTCATGCACTCTACTCGCTCTCCTTTGCTCCCAGCACAGGAATTTCGAGTCCAGTTGGCAGCCGGACCGAGTCGCTGTGAAGGCCGGGTGGAAGTTTACTACAACAGGACCTGGGGGAGAGTTCTCCACAACTCCTGGGGCATCACAGAGGCTTCCATGGTGTGCAGAGAGCTGGATTGTGGCTCTGCAATGGAAGTCTCTAACTCCTCTCGATACGGGACAGGGCACAGTGATGTGTGTCTGACAGGCATTCGCTGCACCGGGGACGAGTCCCATCTGATAAACTGCAGCCTTCCACAACAAGTCAGCTGCAATACCAGTAACGGTGCGGCTGTGCTGTGCTCCAGTGAGTGCATTTCAAAATCATGATCTAATAAAATATCCCCATATGTATTGGGGTGTCCATCCTGTAATACAAGGACACTTCTCATGTATGTTTCAGCTTTTATATTAAGCCCTTTTATAGCTAGACTACTTAAAACCTCTCACAAGAACTTCTTTGGAAACAAGCCTGAATGCTGAAAGGGGTTGATCTTAATGCTTCTGATTCATTATTGATCACTGATTCTGTCCCTCTAGATCACGTGGTATTCAGTCAGTATGATGACACACTATTATTGAATTGATTATTGGTCACTGACTCTGATTCTTTTCCCCTAGATCACCACGGCCCTCAGGTTGGTTGGGGAGGAGGTGCCCTGCGCTGGGAGGGTGGAGGTTTATCTGCGGCTCCTGGGGGCGGTCTGCGATGACTCCTGGGACCTGGCAGATGCTTAGGTGGTGTGTAAGCAGCTCCAGTGTGGGACAGCACTCAATGCCTCAGTGTCAGCCTCCTTCGGCCAGGGGACCGGACCCATCTGGTTGGATGAGCTACGTTGTCAGGGGAATCGACTCTGTGGGGGTGTGCCTCAGGAGGGGGGGGGCAACACAACTGCAGACACAAGGAGGACGGCAGGGAGTGTGTGTTCAGGTACAGGACTGCAATAACTCACCATGCCTAACCAGTGGAAACTGAGCCATCTCTATATTAGCCATTAATATGTTAATAGTGGAAACCAAGACAATATCAATTACTACATACAACTTATTTAAACTGAGAGGAGGAGCTCAGTAAGCAGGGCAGATTACTGGTGATCCTGTAATACATGGAGATTTCAAACCATTTATACCACCTCTCAATTTCTAGCTGATTGTATTAAAACTTTTTTTTAAAAAGCTTTTTAATATTGTCTCGCAACAGTATTGTAATCAGGATAGTTCTGAGTGTCATTCATTGCAGTGCAGTTTACTTTCACGGTAGTATGTTTTTTTTTGACAGAGTTCAAGGATCTTAGACTGACTGAAGGCTGCTCTGGACCAATAGAGGTTCTCTACAATGGCACCTGGCGTAGTGTCTGCGGCAACAGAATGACACAGATTACAGCTTCAGTGATATGTCAGCAGCTGAACTGTGGAGAAAGTGCTGCCATTAGAGATGCACAATCCAGGCTGAGTTCTGATTACAAATGGCTTGATGACGTGAACTGCCGAAGACACGACTCTACACTGTGGCAGTGTCCATCCTTACCCTGGGGTCAGACAAATTGCTTTAACTATGAGGTGGCTGCGATTGAGTGCACAGGTAAAGATCTCCCTCTGTTGTTCCTCTGCTGGTCACCTGATGGCTCAGCAGTTAAAGACCACAGGTTTGAATCCTCCTCCTGAGATAACAAGGACCGCTGCCCCTAGCAGTTACACAACATGGTAGCTGTGTTGTTGGAGGATTCTGTACTTTCTAAGAGGGTCCATTTGATGTTCCCTCTGCTTGGTGGATGTTAACAACACTTCTGGAAGCAGAGCAGCGGATAGTGTCCACAGATCCCTGATCAAACCCCTGCACATCAAAGAGGAGAGGCCAGAGCAGGGATGTGTTAAAGTACAGAAAAGCAGGGCCTCTTTAGAATAGAGAGGAGATGAAACTTAAGAGATCCCAATAGAAATATGTCCAGGCCTTAAGGACAGCCCTACAGCAATATCTTCAGAATACTTTGCATTCACCATTTCTTGTTTCAGCTCAAAACAAAAGAGACACAAAGCAGGAGCAGGAGACAAAGCAGGAGACAAAGCAGGAGCATGCTTGAGCAGAGTGTGAATGCAATGTACTTTTTTTCCAAACACTGAATTCACTTGATTGTTGTTTGTTTTTAACAGTGAAAGAGAAGCCATCTGTCACCAGCATACCCAAGTCATGTTCTGAAGACCTCACTCAAGAGCACTGCTCAGGTTATTTTTTTTAACAGCGTCTAAAAATAATGCATACAATTGCAAAAGCATGACCTTACAGTGATATGTATTGACATTTGATACAATATTATCAACGTTTGGCCTTTAAATTTCTGCTGTAAACTAATTTTAATGAGCAGTTCTTATAGTTTCCAATAATAGAGTCTTTTTAAATTAATAATTCAACACTGAATTGTGATTGCCTCTGATCTCTGAGACTGGTTACCTAGATTTTTTTCCAGAAAGGGAAATAAAGCCTCTCTCTACTACTCACACAGCAGCCTCTGGGCTGAACTGATTCAGGAAGCCCTGCTGTTTTATTATAGAGCCAGCAGAGCTGAGGCTAGCTGGAAGCTCAAGTCCCTGCTCCGGACGGTTCAAGGGGTCCTGGGGGACAGTCTGCGATGACTCCTGGGACCTGAAGGACGCCCAGGTGGTCTGCAGACAACTAGGCTGTGGGGCAGCAAAGAACACAAGGGGGGGTGAGGCTACGTTTGGACAAGGGAACGGCACCATCTGGCTGGACGAGCTGAACTGCAGGGGCAGCGAGATGCACCTGTGGGACTGCCGGCACTCTCCACTGAGACACAATGACTGCAACCACAAAGAGGACGCATGGGTTACCTGTGCAGGTGAGAGAGGGGGTTATCTGAGCAGGGGAGATGGGGAATGAGCTGTACTGGGGAGATGCTCTGTTGTGTTAGACAGGGAGTACTTGCTTACATTGCAAATATTAACAGTCATTTCATTTTGTTTTACTATCAGCCCTCCAATAAAAATAGCTAAAAGCAGCACCTTTTAAACTTCACAGACACTACTCTCTTATACACATAAACACAAAAGCACAGCTCTAGGGAAATGTTTCTTATTGTGTAGCGTTCTGAATTTGGGAGTCGGTGGGATAAAAGAAGGGAGGCCTCAGTTAGGGGCTTTCCTATGTAAGCAATGTGAATACAGCTTTTTTTGCTTTTATTTACAGTACAGTACCCAACTGTTTACAGAAGTGTCTGTCTGTCTTCCTCTCCAACAGAAGCCTCTCCATCCAGGCTGCAGCCACAGAGAGACATGACCATCCCAGTGATAGCCTGCATCGTGCTGGGAGCTCTGCTCTTTGTGGTGTTGGTCCTGTTAGCCGGACAGCTGCAGCACAACAGGATGCTGAGGAGAGGTAGGGAACAAATCCCTTTAAAGAGACGCGAGCTCAAGAAGGTGACACACTCAGGTCCTAGTGCGCTGTTCTAGGATTGTATTCAGTAATGCCCTACACCGGCATTTTAAATCTGCAGTGCTTTCCAGACAACACAAATGCACTACCCAGATCCTTTATAGCAGCGATCATTGTTCTGTGCATCTCAGATGACAATTTATAAATCATTCTCTTTTATTAATGATCTGGTTAGAGAAAAAGCTTGTATTGACCCACATGTGCGATACCAGCCTGCTGCAGTAGGGGCAGCAGAGGACACAATCTTGACAAGTTCTGTCATTAATTAAAGAGCTGTTAAAATGGCAGTTTTAAATAAAGAAAAGAAATGGTGTTCTTGCACTGTGGATCACTGAAGGCTGTGCTGTTCAGTACAGTGTGTGCAGAGCTGTGTCACTGTGAATGAGAGCCTGTTTCCTCCCATAGGGATTGCTGAGGAGGAGCTTGACCCCTTCCATGAAGCCGTTTACGAGGAGATTGAGTACAAACTGGCCAGACAGGGAACCTATGATGCGCCCAGGAGAGGTGAGTAAGAGGGGAGGGGGAGTGGAGAAAGAGAGCCAACACACACATCACACTGCCATACAATCCACAAACATGACTCAAAGCAGCAGACTTGTAAACCTCTCATCACAGGAAACACTACAAAGAGTGCGAGACAGACTGGAACAGAGCAGCAAACAGTAGATAATATGTAGTTACTTAGGGTGTAGATCACAAAACCACTGTTTAATTTCCTGTCCTGAATTCAGTAATCCAAACATTGAACAACAGCTACAGTAGTAGTCAGTGTGCAACAAGTAGCAGGTAGTGTGAATTTGCAGAGTGAAAGCAGGCAGCACTAACCCTGTCTCCTGTTCCAGGGGTTTTCCTTTCTGATGAGCTGCCCTCTGACTATGATGATGTGGAGGACAGTGGGGGAACCCCATCCCAGGTAAGGGGGCTGTGTTACAAACCTATGAAGAAACAATTCTCTCACCTGTATCACCGATTCTGTTCTCTGACTGGTTTAGGTGAAGCACTGCTCTCTCTGGTCTGTAACACTAATGCTGTTCTCTGTCTCTTTTAGGTGAATCGATGCCCTCTCTGGAAGGAGAGACCCCAGGGTACTATGGCGATGCCGTCCCTGAACAGTAACCCAGAAGATTTATCAGGTGAGTTCTTGCAGACAAGCCCTGTAGAAGCCCTGCACCAAACCCAGTCTTGGAGAAAGTAAATGTATTCAATCAGGTTCCTAATTTAGCTCACGTTTGTCAAACCCTCAGTAACTGCATATTGTTTGTACAGGTAAGTCCCAGGACTGTGCAACATCCCCCGCCATGCCCGTTGAGCAGTAGAGTGGGTTTTGATTCTAGGGTGCCAAGTAGTTTTCTGCATTTGATGGGTCAGTCTTAATGTTATCTAAACAGTTTTATTTAGCACTGTGAACCCTGTAACTCTGTTAGTGGACAATAGGATGGAGTTTATATGCTGTGGGTGAAAGTAGGTCAAACTCCAGAGCTAACCTTGTTAGCTCTGGAGTTTCTGTTCCTAGGGAGTTTCCATTCTGATGAACTTCCCTCTGGCTACTGTGATGTGGAGGACAGTGAAGGGAACCCCATCCAAGGTAAGGGGGACTAGAGTCTACAGTGGGGAGGGATTGGGAGGGCCCCTTAGATATTCTGCCACGCTTCAGCAAAGCAAACCCTACTGCACCAGGAGCAGCACGCTGTGGGGGAGCCTGTAACTGCCCCACTCCCACCTTTTCCAGCAGGTGTCACTACCAGGCAGTGGAGTTTGAGAAATTCTGAATCTCTCAGAAACCACCCATGGCACTCTAATCACACCCATTGCTTAAACCAATCCCTGACCCCAGATCTGTGTGAACCCTCCCACTGTAAACCCAACCAATCCCTGATTGTGTGTGTCTCTCTTTGGCAGGTTTTCCCCTCACTTCCCCTGGAGAGGAGAGTGCCGGGGCCACTGCCCCTGAAGAAGGACCCGCTGCACCTGACAGGACTGACTACGATGATGTTGGGGAGGAGTCTCCAGGAGAGGATGGGGCATTATGAGGCTGGCAGTGTGTCTGGAGGAGAATAGAGGGGCAGCTGGAGCCCCCTAGAGTTCTAGAGCTGTAAGAGTGCCATTAACTGTAAACCTGCCAGACAGTTTCACTGCAGTTCCAGCCTTCCTCTGGGATTTCACTGTGAAACTCCATTGGCTGAATATTTAGCAGGCTTCCCATAAAAGTGCTTCATGTCAAATATGAATGTTTCCCTTTATGCTGCAAAATTGCATCTTGTTACAAACAAGCTGTTTACATCAAATTAGCAAACATGTTTTAAATGGTCATTGAACTTTGAAAGAAACTAAGAAATTATATTTTCCCAAGAAAAATAAATCATCAGATTATGAGTGTTGCAAAGCAACCTCAAAGATCACTATTATATATATATTTTTTAAAAAGATTCACTGTTTCTGGCTACCAAAGTAACTGAAACGGTTCAAAATGTAACCAATAGTCATTGGGTGGCTTTTGTGAAACACATTGTTATAACAATGGTTTTTGTGTGCACCCCCATCACAATTATGAAGGTATATACAGATTTCCAAATGTAAAGGAAATTAAGCTTGCAGTCTGCTGTCTGTGTATTTTGTATCCGTTTTTCTAGCAATGTCTCTTCTGGTCAGGTTTTCTTTTAAATCCAGTCCATAGTCTTTAAATACAGATTGTGTTTTTAATAGGGGTCTGTGTTCCCTCTTTCAGCCTGTAATTGTGGTGGTGTGCAGTTTCAAAGGATCTGGTTTGAAAATGAATTGTTTTGAAATTCCATTGTAAAGTTTGGATATTCAGAATTCCTGTAGCCCAACTCTTGACAGTTACCCTGTTTGTAATTCATTTGGAGCTAGGTGTGCAGATAAAAATGATTTCTATATTAAAATGTTAGTTTGTTTTTTATTTTTGAATATATCTATTCTGCTTTTTAATGTACCATTTCTAAACGTATAGCATTTCTTGCAGAGTGTGCAATGGCTTGAAGGCTGTATTCTATTTTTAAACAATAAAGTCTAATTTATCATCTGGTGGATGGCATGTGTTTTTGTTGCAAAAATGGTTAGTGTAATACACGGAGAATGTATTCAAGGTTCCTTTAACTGTACTTACTATATATGTGCAACAGCCTGCAAAAAAAGTCTGCACTCTGTCACAAAAAATAACTGGCCAAAAGTTTCATCATCCTATAGAATTAACTCCTTTTGCTTCAGAAAGTCGAATGAAACCTGCTGAATAATGTTATGTTGACATATTGAATTACATACCGCTTTGTAGTTTTCAATATAGTCTCAGTCCTAAAATTCTAGGTGATGCAAAACCTTTGACCATAGCTGGACATTCATTGAGCAAGTTTCACCGATACCTCTTTCCCTGACAGAACATTTTAGGAGACAACCTCTCTTGTTGAACACTTTATTACTGGAGCTCTGGCATAACTGGCTGAGCCGCTGAATTACCAACTGAAGAATCGAGGGTGCAGCTTTAAAGATGCAAACTTGAGTATTCACTGGCCCTTCCTATGTTAAACACACTACAGGCTAAATATGTTCTTAGGTATGGTGACACGTCATAACCGTCCATCCACAAACTACAAACTGAATTACATAAGCCTGCAGAACACAAGGACGCAATGCAGTTTCTGACAAGACTTACTGGACATCAAAGCATAGAAAAAACACTCTACGTTGGCAACCAAAATCTTAACTCAAGAAACCATCTGTTTATCTTATTTTATATGCTATATTCCTAGGAAAAAGCATGTACTAAATGATGTATTTTATAAACACAGCAGTTGAGCGTCTTATATTTTTAAGACACAAAATAATGACTTAAATTACCTCGACAAAGCACACATTAATTTTTGAGTTCTTTTGAGTTTAGTTTGACACATGTGGACATATAAATGTGAGCTTTATGAAAATCTAAACCCTTACATATAGATGGAATACACACCTTTACTATGGATGAGCTCTTAGGTATATTTTAGGAAATGTAAACGTTACAGCAGCCATTGTACAAGTCAGATATTAGAAAGAGATAGCGAGGCTGCCTTGGTGTCCAGATTAGTAATGATAAACACAGAGTGGTTAAGTGCTTGCACACACATGAAGCCTAACACGACAGTCGCCGCATGACATATTAATGTGTAGCCATTACATTAACAAATTGAAACAGCATTAATTATATGCAAACTTTCTTCTTGAAGTGGCATTTTGGATCCCGGGAACAAAAATATTCCTTTAAAAAAAAAAAAACACTTCAGAGAAACAAGATTTCAAATCGATTGAAGGATGTCATCTCGCACGGCCGAGACCAAGAGCATTGCAAGTAACAACAATGCCAGCTTTGAGAGCTTTGCAATTACAATGTTCTTGCTAGCGCTCAGTCCACAGGCGTTTGTGTCCCTGTGAAAGTGCTTCGTTGGGCTGCTTTTATTCTCTGCGATGCTACCTTTCCTCGAGGAAAACTGTGCTCTTAATAAGCAGGTGCTGCGATAACACTTCATAAAGGCTCTTGATGAACTAAATGGAGTTTTACGAAGGTGGTCCTAGATCTACAGCTATGGCCGAAAGTTTTGCATCCCCCAGAATTAACCAATTTTGCTTCATAATGGCGAATGAAACCTGCTGAATAATGTTACGGTAACATACTGAATGACATAGCATGTTGTAGTGTTCCATATACTTCATGAAAAAAATGACAAAACAATTGAAAAATGTGACATTTTTAAATCTAACATGAAATACAGTATTACTATTTTTCCGGTAGACTTTATTTCCAATATCATTTTGTTTATCTTTGAGCTAAAATCTTTGAGCTGGCTCTTTGAGCTAAAATATATATATATATATACAGCTCTGGAAAAAATTATGAGACCACTGCAAAATTATCAGTTTCTCTAGTTTTACTATTTATAGGTATGTGTTTGGGTAAAATGAACATTTTTGTTTTATTCTATAATAAAACAAAAAAGCAAGTTTTCTTCAGGACAACCTTGTACTTGGCTTGATTCATGCCAAAAACTGCCCCGATTCCAGCCTTGCTGAAGCACCCCCAGATCATCACCGATCCTCCACCACATTTCACAGTGGGTGCGAGACACTGTGGCTTCTAGGCCTCTCAGGTCTCCATCTAACCATTAGGCGACCAGGTGTTGGACTCATCTGGGGTGCTTCACCAAGGCTGAATCGGGCAGATTTGTCTTTGTGAAGGGCGCATGAATCAAGCCAAGTACAAGGTTGTCCTGGAAGAAAACTTGCTTCCTTCTGCTCTGACAATGTTCCCCAACTCTGAGGATTGGTTTTCCAGCAGGACAATGCTCCATGCCACACAGCCAGGTCAATCAAGGTGTGGATGGAGGACCACCAATCAGGACCCTGTCATGGCCAGCCCAATCTCAGACCTGAACCCCATTGAAAACCTCTGGAATGTGATCAAGAGGAAGATGGATGGTCACAAGCCATCAAACAAAGCCAAGCTGCTTGAATTTTTTTGCCAGGGGTGGCATAAAGTCACCCAACATCAATGTGAAAGACTGGTGGAGAGCATACCAAGACGCATGAAAGCTGTGCTTGAAAATCAGGGTTATTCCACCAAATATTGATTTCTGAACTCTTCCTAAGTTAAAACATTAGTATTGTGTTGTTTAAAAATGAATATGAACTTATTTTCTTTGCATTATTTGAGGTCTGACAACACTGCATCTTTTTTGTTATTTTGACCAGTTGTCATTTTCTGCAAATAAATGCTCTAAATGACAATATTTTTATTTGAATTTGGGAGAAATGTTGTCAGTAGTTTATAGAATAAAACAAAAATGTTCATTTGACCCAAACACATACCTATATATAGTAAAACCAGAGAAACTGAAAATTTTGCAGTGGTCTCTTAATTTTTTTTTCAGAGCTATATATATATATATATATATATATATATATATATATATAATAGACTAAATTCTGAAATTCTAGGTGATGCAAAGCGTTTGGCCAGAGCTGTAATAGATAATCTAGAAATGATCTTTATTCAATTCTCCCTGTTTTCAACTCTATATATTATAGCGATCCGTGTATTATGTTTGTGTACTGTATTCCCTTTTGTTTCCACTGTCTGTGTGCTGTTAATACCGCTGTATTGTGTCCCTCTCCCCCGTCTGTATTACCTATAGTTGTGGGTTCGCTCGGTCCCTGTGGCTGTGCGTGCTATCCTGCACGCACGGTGTGCTCTGGCCCCTGTCATTGGCTGTTGGTTGTGTGTGCCCATTGGTCCCAGTGTGTGGCTGGGGACCAATGGGATAGCTGTTCGCTCCGGCATCCGATTAGCATAAAGGTGCGGAGCTAAGTTATAAAAGGGGGCGTTGTAGGCTGATTGTGGTCGGTCCAGGGCAAGCGGGTAGAGTAGTGGGTTCTGAGAGGTATCTTAAATAAAGCTTTAGAACTAAAAGCAGCGTGTTCTCTCCTTCTGTTCTACCTACTGCGTGAAACGCTACACTGGTGTTAGAGTGGGATGAAAACAAGATGTAATCCAGCGTTGAGCAGAAACAGATAGAAGACGGAGAGGGACCAGTGGCTGTGGTACAACCCCGAGCCATCACGGAACCGGTGGGATGGCTGGCTGGAGGATTGAGGCTGGTGCCTTGCCCGCGGGGAGTTCGGGCACCAAGTGGCGTGCTGCTCATTCCAGGAGGAAGGGGACCTACTGCCTGCCCGAAAATGAAAGCGGAGGAGGTCGACTGTTCCCGGAGGTTAACGAGGGAGCCTGGACCATCTCCAGCATGTGTGATGGAACACCTGCCGCCCGCCGCCCAGCCTAAGGCGCCGCCGCGCCACCTGAGAAACCACGGCCACCTGAGAGAAACCAGCGCCCGCGCTGCCTAATAAGCGCCACTGCCTGGAGCCGCCGCTGCCTGGGGAGGCGCCGCCACCTGAAGGCCCTCTGAGGCCCGCCACCTGCGCCGCCACCTGAAGCGCCACCACCTGAGCGCCACCACCTGAAGGGACACCGCCGCCTGAAGGCGCCACCACCTGAGGAAGGCGCCACCACCTGAGAAAGCGCCGCCGCCGCCTGAGAGCCGCTGCCCTGAGGGAGGCGCCACCACCTGAGAGGCCGCCGCCTGAGGCCGCCCTGAGGGACACCGCCCCGCGCCACCTGAGAGCCACCACCACCTGAAGCGCCACCACCTGAGGCGCCACCGCCACCTGAGGCGCCACCCACCTGAGAAACCCGCTGCCGCCGCCATCTGAAGGCGCTGCCGCCCCTGAGCGCCGCCACCTGAAGAAACACCACTGCCACCGCCGCCATCTGAGTGCCCGCCTCCTGAGAAAACACCACTGCCACCGCCGCCACCGCCGCCACCGCCGCCACCTGAACCCCGCCGCCTGAAAAAGTACCACCACCTGAAGGCGCCGCCGCCGCCTGAAATCGCCACCGTCTGAAGCGCCCCGCCGCCCTGAAAGCGCCGCCGCCCTGAAAACGCCGCCGCCTGAAGCGCCGCCCGCCTGACCGCCACCGCCCTGAAAGCGCCGCCACCTGAGAAGCATAACGCCACCGCCGCCGCCTGAAAGCGCCGCCTGAAGAGCGCCGCCTGAGAAGCGCCGCCGCCTGAAGGCGCCCGCCGCCACCTGAGAAACCACCGCCACCGCCGCCACCTGAAAGCGCCGCCACCTGAAAAGGCCACCGCCACCTGAAAGCTGCGCCACCTGGAGGCGCCTCCACCTGGAAGCGCCGCCGCCTGAGCCTGCCACCACCTGGGCACCACCACCTGAGGCGCCGCCGCTGCCTGAGGAACACCACCACCTGGCAGGCCTGAGGCGCCGCGCCACCACCTGAGGCGCCACCACCCTGGAGACCCGCCGCCGCCCCTGAGAGGCCGCCGCCGCCACCCACCGTCTGAAGGCGCCACCACCTGAGAAAACGCCGCCGCCTGGACCGCCGCACCACCTGAGGAGCCACCGCCTGAGAAAAGCCGCCACCTGGAGGCACCGCCTGAGAGGAGGCCGCCGCCACCTGAGGCACCACATTGCCACGCCTGCCATCTGAGAGACCCTCCGCCTGAGAGCACCGCCTGATCACCTGAGAGAGCACCGCCGCCACCTGAGAAGGCGCCACCACCTGAGGACACCCGCTGCCACCGCCGCCATCTGAGAGTGCCGCCACCTGGGAGGCGCCGCCTGAGAAAGTGCCACCACCTGAGGGAGGCGCCGCCTGAGAGCCACACCGTCACCTGAGAGGCGCCACCGCCTGAGAAGCCACCACTGAGGAGGGCGTGTCACCCTGGGACCACCACCTGGAAGGAGCGCCACCACCTGGGCGCCACCGCCTGAGAGAGCACAGCCGCCTGAGACACCCACTGTCGCCTGAGGAGGCACCATCCCTGGGAGAAACCACCACCTGAGAAAGCCTCTGTCGCCTGAGAGGCCTGGGGGCCACCACAGCCCTGCCTGAGAAGCGCCGCTGCGGCTTCCCTAGAGGAGCCACCGCCTGAAAAGCGCTACCATCTGAGAGGCACCACCACCTGAGAGGCGCCGCCACCTGAGGAGCGCCACCGCCCGCCACCTGAAGGCGCCCTCACCAATACTGAGCGCCACCGTCTGGGGGACACAGCCGCCTGAGGAGGCGGCCGCCTGAGAGCGCCGCCACCTGAGAGAAACGCCGCCGCCACGCCTGAGCGCCGCCACCTGAGAGGCGCCCGGCTGAACACCTGAGAACCTGGGCTGCCACACCGCCTGGGGAGGTTCTGCCTGAGAAAAGGCCTGAGAGCACCGCGCGCTGCCTAGGCACCACCTGCCTGAAGGCGCCGCCACCACCTGAAGCGCAGCCACCTGAAGGCGCCACCACCTGAGAGAGTGCCGCCACCTGAGAGAGTGCCGCCACCTGAGAGAGCGCCGCCACCTGAGAGAGTGCCGCCGCCTGAGAGGGCGCCACCACCTGAGAGAGCGCTTCCGCCTGAGAGAGCGCCGCCGCTGCCGCCTGAGAGAGCGCCACCACCTGAGAGAGCACCACCACCTGAGAGAGCGCCGCCACCTGAGAGAGTGCCACCGCCCTGAAGGCGCCGCCGCCGCCTGAAGGCGCCACCACCTGAGAGAGCACCACCACCTGAACAGCGCGCCACCTGAGAGAGTGCCACCGCTGCCGCTGCCTAATAGGCGCCACTGCATGAGGCGCCGCCGCCTGAAGGCGCCACCACCTGAGAGACCACCACCACCTGAGGGCGCCGCCACCTGAGAGAGTGCCACCACCCTGCCGGCTGCCACTGCCTGAGCCACTGCCTGCCCGCCCCTGAGGCGCCACCACCTCAGAACACCACACCTGAACCTGAGGCGCCACCTGAGAGTGCCACCACCTGAGAGAGCGCGCCGCTGCCGCCTGAGAAGCGCCACCGCCTGAGAAGCACAACCGCCTGATAGGCGCCGCCGCCTGAGAGAGCACAACCGCCTGATAGGCGCCACCGCCTGAACAGCCACCTAATAGGCGCCACTGCCTGAGAAAGCACCGTCACCTGAGAGAGCGCCACCGCCTGAGAGGCGCCACTGCCTGAAGAGCGCCGCCACCTGAGAGGCGCCGCCCGCCTGATAGAACCGCGCCACCTGAGAGAGCGCCACCGCCTGAGAGGCGCCACCTGAGAGAGCGCCACCACCTGAGAGAGCACCCC
Organism: Huso huso; assembly: GCA_036884735.1. Lineage (NCBI taxonomy): Eukaryota > Metazoa > Chordata > Actinopteri > Acipenseriformes > Acipenseridae > Huso > Huso huso. The sequence goes on along the minus strand of JAHFZB010000166.1, from coordinate 37,229 downwards.
ACCTGAGAGGCCACCGCCTGAGAGGCGCCACCACCTCAGAAACCGCGCCACTTGAGCCGCCGATGCTGCCTAGGCGCCGCCGCCGCCTGAGAGAACACCGCCGCCTGAAGGTCCGCTGCTGCCCTAAGGCGCCGCCCGCCTGAGACACCGCCGCCTGAGGAGCGCCGCTGCTGCCTAAGAGCGCCGCCACCTGAGAGAACGCCGCCGCCACCGCCTGAGAGCGCCGCCACCTGAGAGAGCGCCGGCTGAGAGAGCACCACCTGAGAGAGCACCGCTGCCACCGCCGCCATCTGAGAGAGCGCAGCTGCCTGAGAAAGCGCCACCGCTGCCTGAGAGAGCACCGCCGCAGCTGCCTAAGAGAGCACCACCGCCTGAGAGAGCGCCGCCGCCACCTGAGGCGCAGCCACCTGAAGGCGCCACCACTTGAGGGAGTGCCGCCACCTGAGAGGAGTGCCGCCACCTGAGAGGCGCCGCCACCTGAGAGTGCCGCCACCTGAGGCGCCACCACCTGAGGGCGCTTCCGCCTGAAAACACCGCTGCCGCCTGAGGCGCCACCACCTGAGGAGAACACCACCACCTGAGAGGCGCCGCCACCTGAGAGAGTGCCACCGCCCTGGGCGCGCCGCTGCCGCCTGAAGCGCCACCACCTGAGAGGCACCACCACCTGAGAAGGCGCCGCCACCTGAGAGTGCCACCGCTGCGCTGCCTAATAAGCGCCACTGCATGAGGCGCCGCCGCCTGAAGAAGCGCCACCACCTGAGAAACACCACCACCTGAGGCGCCGCCACCTGAGAGACCACCACCTGAGAAGCGCCGCCGCTGCCGCCTGAGAAGGCGCCACCGGACACACCGCCTGATAAGCGCCGCCCCGCCTGAGAAACACCGCCTGATAAGCGCCACCGCCTGAAGAGCACAGCCACCTAATAAGCGCCACTGCCTGAGAAACACCGTCACCTGAGCGCCACCGCCTGAAGCGCCACCGCCTGAAGGCGCTGCCGCCTGAGAAACACCGTCGCCTGAGAGCGCCACCGCCTGAAGGCGCCGCCCGCCCGCCTGAAAGCGCCGCCACCTGAAACACCACCACGAGGCGCGCCACCTGAGGAGCGCCACCGCCACCGCCTGAGAGGCGCCACCACCTGAGAAGCGCCCGTTGCCGCCTGAAGGCGCCACCGTCTGAAGAGCACAACCGCCTGAAGGCGCCGCAGCCCTGAAAAGCGGCGCCACCTGAAACGCCGCCGCCGCCGCCACGCCGCGCCGCCTGAGAGCGCCGCCACCTGAGAGAGCGCCGCCTGAGAGAGCACTGCTGCCACCGCCGCCACCTGAGAGAGCGCCGCCGCCTGAGAAAGCGCCACCGCCGCCTGAGAGAGCGCCTTCCGCAGCTGCCTAAGAGAGCACCACCACCTGAGAGAGCGCCGCCGCCACCTGAGAGAGCGCTGCCGCCACCTGAAAAACACCGCCACCTGAAGGCGCTGCCGCCCTGAAGGCGCCACCACCTGAGGCGCCGCCGCCACCTGAGAGCGCCACCGCCTGAGGCGCCACCACCTGAGGCGCCACCGCCGCCGCTGCCTAATAGAGCACCACTGTCTGAGAGGCGCCGCCCGCCCTGAGAGGCACCACCACCTGAGAGGCGCCACCACCACCTGAGAGGCGCCACCGCTGCCGCTGCCTAATAGGCGCCACCACCTGAGGCGCCACCGCCGCCGCTGCCTAATAGACACCACTGTCTGAGAGGCGCCGCCGCCTGAGGCGCCACCACCTGAGAGCGCCGCCACCTGAGAGCCGCCCGCCCTGATAGAAACAGCGCGCTGAGAGGCGCCGCCCTAATAAACACCACTGTCTGAAAGGCGCCGCCCGCCCTGAGAGGCGCCACCACCTGAAGGCGCCGCCACCTGAGGGCGCCGCCGCCTGATAGAACTCACGCCGCCTGAAGGCGCCGCCACCTGAAGGCGCCACCACCTGAGAGAACACCGCCACCTGAGAGGCGCCACCGCCTGAGGCGCCACCACCTCAGAGAAACACCGCCACTTGAGAGGCGCCGATGCTGCCTAAAGGCGCCGCCGCCTGAGAACACCGCCGCCTGAAAAGCGCCGCTGCCCTAAGAAGGCGCCGCCCGCCTGAAACCACCGCCGCCTGAGAGCGCCGCTGCTGCCTAAGAGGCGCCGCCACCTGAGGACCCGCTTCCGCCACCTGAGAGGCGCCGCCGCTGCCGCCTGAGAGGCACCACCGCCTGAGAGGCACAGCTGCCTGAGAGGCGCCGCCGCCACCTGAAGGCGCTGCTGCCTGAGAGGCGCCGCCGCCACCCTGAGCCGCCACCTGAGAGGCGCCACCGCTGCCGCCTGATGCGCCACCGCCTGAAACTGCCGCCTGAGAGGCACCGTCGCCTGAGGCGCCACCGCCTGAGAAGGCGCCGCCGCAACCTGAAAGGCGCTGCCACCTGCGCCACCGCCACCTGAGGGAGTGCCGCCGCCTGAGATAGTGCCACTGCCCTAAAGGCGCCGCCCGCTGCCGCCTGAGAGCGCCACCACCTGAGAGAGCACCACCACCTGAGAGAGCGCCGCCACCTGAGAGTGCCACCGCTGCCGCTGCCTAATAGAGCGCCACTGCATGAGAGAGCGCCGCCGCCTGAGAGAGCGCCACCACCTGAGAGAGCACCACCACCTGAGAGAGCGCCGCCACCTGAGAGTGCCACCACCTGAGAGCGCCGCCGCTGCCGCCTGAGAGAGCGCCACCGCCGGAGAGAGCACAGCCGCCTGATAGAGCGCCGCCGCCTGAGAGAGCACAGCCGCCTGATAGAGCGCCACCGCCTGAGAGAGCACAGCCACCTAATAGAGCGCCACTGCCTGAGAGAGCACCGTCACCTGAGAGAGCGCCACCGCCTGAGAGGGCGCCACCGCCTGAAGAGCGCTGTCGCCTGAGAGAGCACCGTCGCCTGAGAGAGCGCCACCGCCTGAGAGAGCGCCGCCGCCGCCTGAGAGAGCGCCGCCACCTGAGAGAGCACCACCACTTGAGAGAGCGCCGCCACCTGAGAGAGCGCCACCGCCACCATGAGAGGCGCCACCACCTGAGAAGGCGCCGTTGCCGCCTGAAGGCGCCACCGTCTGAGAGAGCACAGCCGCCTGAGAGAGCGCCGCAGCCTGAGAGAGCGGCGCCACCTGAGAGAACGCCGCCGCCGCCGCCACCGCCGCCGCCTGAGGCGCCACCTGAAGCGCCGCCTGAGAAACACTGCTGCCACCGCCGCCACCTGAGAGAGCGCCGCCGCCTGAGAAAGCGCCACCGCCGCCTGAGAGAGCGCCTTCCGCAGCTGCCTAAGAAAACACCACCACCTGAGAAACAACGCCGCCACCTGAAGGCGCTGCCGCCACCTGAGAAACACCGCCACCTGAGAGGCGCTGCCGCCTGAAGAGCGCCACCACCTGAAAGCGCGCCGCCACCTGAAGCGCCACCACTGCCGCTGCCTAATAAGCGCCACTGCGTGAGAGGCGCCACCGCCTGAGCGCCACCACCTGAGAAGGCCCCGCCACCTGAGAGGCGCGCCGCCGCCCTGCCGCCGCCTGAGAAGGCGCCCGCCAAAGCGCCGCCACCTGAAGGCGCCGCCACCTGAGGAGGCGCCACCACCTGAAAACACCGCCACCTGAGGGAGGCCGCCGCCGCCTGAAAACGCGCCGCCTGAGAAGCGCCACCACCTGAGGCCGCCACCTGAGAGGCGCTGCCGCCTGAGAAACGCGCCGCCTGAAGGCGCCACCACCTGAAGGCGCCACCACCTGAGGAGCACCGCCACCTGAGAGCGCCACCGCCTGAAAGCGCCACCACCTGAAAACACCGCCACCTGAGAAGCGCCACCGCCTGAGAAGGCGCCGCTGCTGCCCTAAAGGCCGCCCGCCTGAGAAGGCGCCACCGCCTGAAAGGCGCCACCGCCTGAAGCCACCACCACCTGAGAAGGCGCCGCCACCTGAGAGCGCCGCCGCCTGAAGAAACAGCGCCGCCTGAGAGGCGCCCGCCACCTGAAGCGCCACCACCTGAAACACCGCCACCTGAGAAGCGCCGCCGCCTGAAAACGCGCCGCCTGAGAGCGCCACCACCTGAGGCGCCGCCACCTGAGAGGCGCTGCCGCCTGAAAACGCGCCGCCTGAGGCGCCGCCACCTGAAGGAGCGCCACCACCTGAGAGAGCACCGCCACCTGAGAGAGCGCCACCGCCTGAGAACCGCCACCACCTGAGACACCGCCACCTGAAGGCGCCACCGCCTGAGAGAGTGCCGCCGCCTGAGAAAGCGCGCCGCTGCCGCCTGAGAAGGCGCCGCCGCCTGAAGGCGCCACCACCTTAGAAGCCCGCCGCCTGAGAGGCGCCCGCGCTGCCGCCTCAGAAGCGCCACCGCCTGAGGCGCCACCACCTTAGAGGCGCCGCCGCCTGAAGAAGCCGCCGCCGCTGCCGCCTGAGGCGCCCACCACCTGAGAGCGCCGCCGCCACCTGAAGGCGCCGCCACCACCTGAGCACCGCCGCCCGATGCGGAGAAGGCGCCGCCTGAGGGAACCCCTTGTTGCCTGAGGGGGCCCCTGATACTGGGGTGCAGAGAGTTAGTCAGGCCAGAGGAAAGCAGATTTCCTTCCGCACAACGCCCGCCCGCCCACCCACCAAAGCCCTTAAGCCGTTGTACCACGAGTCAATTTACTAGCAACTTTTATCGCCTGCGACCAAATCCCGTAAGGATTGCCCCATGTAACAGCCCTGACAACGTGTTGTCAACGTTCTGGCAACTGCGTAACACGATTGCTTGAGGTGGACAGCAATCCTACTCAAGCAACAGGTTCAGGCAATATCCAATCAGAGCACTGGCGTGTGTCACGTGATTCTGTCTGCTACAGTGAAAACAACAGTTGAAATGGAAACGAAAACTGCAATTACCTAGACTCAGGAGAAATAAATACTTCTCATAGAGTTTTTATGAAGGGTTGGTCAACACATCGTTATTTTGGTAGTGGACTGTTTTGATAACAACCAATGCTGGGACTAGAGTTACTTTTAACAAGTTTTTAAAACTACTTAAAATCTTTGTCCAACTATAATTAACTACGCCCGAACTGCACCTTTGTTCAGGTCTCCCCTTCTTAATATTTAAAATTCCTTTGTATAAAAGACAGCAATAATAATAATAATAATAATAATAATAATAATAATAGGGGAATAAAAATGTAGCTACTGTAACTCTAAACCGATGTCCATATTATGTTATTTTGTTACCTTTTTAAAAACCGTTACTACGACACTGTGATAATATAACCATAAAAGGCCGTTTTTTATTATGACATATATATATATATATATATATATATATATATATATATATATATATATATATATATATATATATATATATACAGACGTGCTCAAATTTGTTGGTACCCTCCACAAAAAACGAAGAATGCACAATTTTCTCTGAAATAACTTGAAACTGACAAAAGTAATTGGCATCCACCATTATTTATTCCATATTTAATAGAAATCAGACTTTGCTTTTGATTTTTATTCAACATAATATTGTAAATAATAAAACAAATGAAAATGGCATGGACAAAAAATGATGGGACCGCTAACCTAATATTTTGTTGCACAACCTTTAGAGGCAATCACTGCAATCAAACGTTTTCTGTAGCTCTCAATGAGACTTCTGCACCTGTTAACAGGTAGTTTGGCCCACTCTTCCTGAGCAAACTGCTCCAGCTGTCTCTCGGGTTTGATGGGTGCCTTCTCCAGACTGCAAGTTTCAGCTCTTTCCATAGATGTTCGATAGGTTCAGATCAGGACTCATAGAAGGCCACTTCAGAATAGTCCAATGTTTTGTTCTTATCCATTCTTGGGTGCTTTTAGCTGTGTGTTTTGGGTCATTATCCTGTTGGAGGACCCATGACCTGCGACAGAGCTTTCTGACACTGGGCAGTACGTTTCGCTCCAGAATGCCTTGATAGTCTTGAGATTTCATTGTGCCCTGCACAGATTCAAGGCACCCTGTGCCAGGCGCCCGGCAAAGCAGCCCCAAAACATAACCGAGCCTCCTCCATGTTTCACTGTAGGTATGGTGTTCTTTTCTTTGAAAGCTTCATTTTTTCGTCTGTGAACATAGAGCTGATGTGACTTGCCAAAAAAGCTCAGTTTTGACTCATCTGTCCAAGGACATTCTCCCAGAAGGATTGTGGCTTGTCAATATGCATTTTAGCAAATTTCCGTCTGGCTTTTTTATGTTTTCTTTCAAAAGTGGGTCCTCCTGGGTCTTCTTCCATGGAGCCAACTTTTGCTCAAAAAGCGACGGATGGTGTGATCAGAAACTGGCGTACCTTCACCTTGGAGTTCAGCTTGTATCTCTTTGGCAGTTATCCTTGGTTCTTTTTCTACCATTCGCACTATCCTTCTGTTCAATCTGGGGTCGATTTTCCTCTTTGCGGCGGCCAGGGAGGTTGGCTACAGTTCCATGGACCTTAAACTTCTTAATAATATTTTGCAACTGTTGTCACAGGAACATCAGGCTGCTTGGAGATGGTCTTGTAGCCTTTACCTTTACCATGCTTGTCTATTATTTTCTTTCTGATCTCCTCAGACAACTCTCTCCTTTGCTTTCTCTGGTCCATGTTCAGTGTGGTGCACACAATGATACCAAACAACACAGTGACTTCTTTTCTCCATTTAAATAGGCTGAATGACTGATTACAAGATTGGAGACATGTGTGATACTAATTAAAGAAACTAATTAGTTTGAAATATCACTATAATCCAATTATTTATTATCTTTTCTAAGGGGGTACCAACAAATGTGTCCATGCCATTTTAGAATATCTTTGTAGAATAAGCAATAATTCATCTCTTTTCACAGCTTCTTTGCTTTATTCTATGACATACCAAAGGCATGCAAGTATACATGATAAAATAGCTTTTAATTTCATCACATTTCAGGAGGAATGAAGCATTATTTCAATGAGCTGTAAGGGTACCAACAAATTTGAGCACGTCTGTGTATATATATATATATATATATATATATATATATATATATATATATATATATATATATGCTGCTTTTGTAATGAAGGTGGATTTAATTATTCTAATTGAACTGTTTTTTTAGGCGCAAATTCCTCTGGGGCCGAGGGATGAACAATATTTTAGAAGAGGAAAATGCGAGTTAACTGTAAGCTCTTGTTACACGAGTCAATGCGCTGGCAACATAAATTGTAGCAACGTGTTGCCTATGACGTCACCGCGGGGGATTTGACCTGTTACACGATACAACTAAACAGTTAACTCGCATTCCATACAAATTGCCTTTAATCCAAGCAATATCCAATCATATTTAAGAACTACGTCACGTGGTTCTGGTTTTCAGGTCATATACTTACAAATACCAAGCATCAGTACAACTATTTAGTATTATAGTATTACTGTCATCTTGAAATAATTGGACAACTAATAATTATAATAATAAAGTAGTAACGTTTACAGAATAAAAGCAAATAAGCCGAATATGTAAACCTCAATTTAACGAACAGTACTACACGTAGATAAAAAATGAACGATAATTCTTAATTTATTTAAATGCTGTAAAATATATATCAGTCATAATAATAATAATAATAATAAAAAACACTGCCTTTTATGGTTATATTATCACAGTGCTTCGTAGTAACGGTTTAAAAAAAGGTAACAAAATAACATAATATGGACATCGGTTTAGAGTTACAGTAGCTACATTTTTATTCCCCTATTATTATTATTATTATTATTATTATTATTATTATTATTATTATTATTATTATTATTGTTGACTTTTATAAAAAAAGGTATTTTAAATATTAAGAAAGGGAGACCTGAACAGCGGTTGCAGTTCGGGCGTTAGTTAACGATAGTTGGACAAAGATTTTAAGTAGTTTTAAAAACTTGTTAAAAGTAACTCTAGTCCCAGCATTGGTTGTTATCAAAACAGTCCACTACCAAAATAACGATGTGTTGATCACCCTTCATAAAACTCTATGAGAAGTATTTATTTCTCCTGAGTCTAGGTAATTGCGGTTTTCGTTTCCATTTCAACTGTTGTTTTCACTGTAGCAGACGGAATCACGTGACACACACCAGTGCTCTGATTGGATATTGCCTGGAACCTGTTGCTTGGAGTAGGATCGCTGTCCACTCAAGCAATCGCGTTATACACGCAGTTGCCAGAACGTTGACAATACGTTGTCATGGCTATTACACGGGGCAGTCCTCACGGGATTTGGTTGCAGGCGATAAAAGTTGCTAGTAAATTGACTCGTGTAACAAGGGCTTTAGTTGTACTGCGTAACAGGTCAAATCCCCCGTGGTGACGTCACTGGCAACACGTTGCTACAATTTATGTTGCCAACACATTTATTCGTGTAACAAGAGCCTTAGAGGGAAAACTGGACATGCGGGGAGGGGGTCTGTGTTTCAGGGGTGGAGGTTGCCGATCATGGTCATATGCTGCATGGCGCCCTGTGAACTTTTTGGGGGCAAAAAGGCTAAGGTGGGGGTAATGTAGCGATCCGTGTATTATGTTTGTGTACTGTATTCCCTCTTGATTCCACTGTCTGTATGCTGTTAATACCGCTGTATTGTGTTCCTCTTCCCCCCCAGTCTGTATTCCCTGTAGTTGTGGGTTCGCTCTGTCCCTGTGGCTGTGCCAGCTGTCCTGCACGCACGGTACGCTCTGGCCCCTGTCATTGGCTGTTGGTTGTGTGTGCCCATTGGTCCCAGTGTGCAGCTGGGGACCAATGGGATAGCTGTTCGCTCCGGCACCCGATTAGTCATAAAGGGGGGAGCTAAGTTATAAAAGGGGGGCGTTCCACGCTGATTGTGTTGTTCCAGGGCAAGCTGCTAGAGCAGTGAGTTTTGTAGGGTGCTTCGAGTTAACATACACTGTAAAAAAATGCCGTATTTTTAGGTGAGATTAACCTTAATTTTTACATACATTTTTCAGTTTTTTTAATTAAATGCAAAACATTTCAATATTACTGCAAAATACTTTTTTTTTAAAAAAATATGTACTATTAATTTCTGAGGAAATATACACTGAAAAACATGTGCATTATGTAATTTGCTTACAAAATGATAAATTCCGTTAAATTAAAGAAGATAACTTTTTAAAACCGCACAAGCTGTATTTATAACGACACAAACTTTAATGTTAATGTATGTAACTGTTATTTAAAAAACTGTAAATTACTGCTAAATTAATTATTTAACAGGCTTATCTGAGTTGAATTAAATAATGAAAAAAAAGCTAAAAGTGTTTACTTTTTAATGTCGTTCAGATTTGTTAAAATGAGTTGTGCTGTAGTTTTCTTCCTAAAATAATAGGCCTACTTAATTTCAATGACTGGAAATAAACAAGAAAAGCTGCACATTTTCAAACTCAATTCCGGAGGCCGTGTGTAGCCTACGCTTTTCGTTCCACCAAGTCCTCAATGACTTAATTTGATTAATTCAATTAGCTAGATACATTTAACACCTATCCAGGCCCCAAACTAGTATATGAGGATCGGCAACTGTACCTTGAATCAAATGCACGTTTCACCCATCAATTTAAAATACCTGCAATTTAAAAACTTATATATATATATATATATATATATATATATATATATATATATATATATATATATATATATATATATATATATAATATTAAATCGAATGAATAATTAGATCGATTAAGTATTGAGGACTTGTGTGAAATGAAAACTGAGTTTGACACTCCTCTTTTAAACCCTTCTCTCAAATATGGTTTGTAGTCGCTGTGGTCATTTATATCGATTTAAAAGCGCTGCATTGATAACAAGCCAGCACTGCTGCACAGCCTCTCTGACAAAGCCGACGAGCTGGCGAGCTCTGTTCACCACCACCCTGTTATCAGTAAACTTTTTTTTTTTTTTTAAATGTCATATTGATGATTCATTCATTCATTTCTAATATTAATTGTACCTGAATTATTCATTTTAAATATAAATGTTAACAAGTTTTTAGAAAAACTTGGACTTTCTAAAATCTCGCGATACTATCAAGCCTGGATGACGAAATGTCTGGACATTACCTCGTGTGAAGGAGAAACAACGTTTGTGAGAGCCATTTTATTTTTTACCGATGCAAAACTCTGCTCGACAGAAAACTTGAAAGGTGAGTTTGTGTTTGGCAACACAAAATGTTGTATGAATGATATTTTAATTGTACGAAATGAAAAAAAAAGTCTATTTTAATTAGAGCATGTCAGGAAATATGAATTAAAAATAGTGGGAGATTTAGGGATAGCCATTATTCACACATTTTATACAACTAAAGACAGTGTCCGTGCTTAGACGTGTGGTGTGTGTATATATATATATATATATATATATATATATAATTAGTTGTATTAGTTGAACACTTATAAGAGAAGGACATATTTTAAACTGTATCCCTCTACAAAGCGGAGCATGTGCTCTCTTTGCCAGACTACTAAGTACAAGCCTAAGCAATTTTATTTGTTGTATCAGATCTACATTAATGTAAGTGTGAAAGACTGACTGACAAGCGGCATGTGTGGAAGTAAGACTTAACTGCACATTTTTATTTTTCTTGTGTACAAAATTTTAATGTACGAATAATACTGTAAGCCCAGGAATATTTGCTAGCCTTTTATTACACGAATTTGACATATGAAACATTTTTTGCGCGAATAATACTATTGTAAATGCTTTCAGGATAACAGGTAGTCTTGTGTAATTCACCAGATATTTTGGGCACGATATTTCTGGACTTACAGTATTTAAATTTTACCCAATGAAGAAAAAAATACTACTGTGTAGGGCATGTTAAGAATTCTTGCATATTAAAAAAAAAAAAAAAAAAAAAAAATTCCTAATTTTAGGGAAATTTATTTTTAGAATTTAAAGTGGTCAAACTTAGCTAAGTATATTGCCATGTCGTTGTAATGTGGGTGAACAATAAATAGTAAATGAAAATATTTTAAAGTACAACTATTACTCTACAGAATGTTCTTGGGGATTCACAGCAGCGTTGGAGATGTAGTACTTTGATAATCTTGTTCAGACAACGCCATTTTCTCTCGCGGGATGTGCTCCATTTTGTGGGCATATTAGGAATTCTTAAACTCTTATGGAGGTAATTATTCGAACATTTAAAGAGTCCACGCCTATATAAGTGTGTGTGTGCATATATATATAGATGCATAGATAGATAGATCTCTCTCCATTTGGTTGTATTGTTTTATGAACGATTACATAGTTAGGCACCCACTAAATGGCATAACCAAACATTTGAAATATAAATTGGTAGAAAATGATATACTGTAAAATGTAGACAGCTAATATGTTTACTTATTACAGAATAGATATTTTTCAATCAAAATGCAGACGGTAATATACCCCACACACTTGCATATGAGTATATACTTCTGTATTTTATTTTAATTGACCGATGGAACAGGAAAGCACTGGGGATTCTGTTTTAAACTCCCACATTAGTTCTGTGTTGCCAAACCTCACCACCTGTGTGCTGAATTCTGTTTTGGACACACTCAAACCTGGGTGTAGAAACCCTGGATGATTTCAGATTTGTAAAAGATGATGATCTCCTGATGGTCCTCAAGCCAATAGAAGTTCGAAAACTCCTAGCCAGCTTTAGTCACATGTGAGTATATTACAGTTCAGTCAATTGTCTTCAAGTGCTTAATTGGCAGTAAACCTATTTATTTACTATATATATATATATCTATATCTATATCTATATATATATATATATATATATATATATATATATATATGTATGTGTATATATTGTGTATATATACATACATAAAACCTGCATTTTGTATTTTGTCTTGCCTATATCATTGTGTATACTTTTATTTAGAATTGTTGAATGAGAAAAAATAATGTGGCAATTACATCACATAATCCTTTAACAAACGACAGAAATGTTTACTGTTTGGATGTACATACATTGCTTATTGCTAATTTAATTAATAAAAAGCCGGTTAAAATTAACTAATTGTGTATTCGGTTACAAACTTAACCAATTACAAAACCTCTAAGATAATTTTGTAAGTTTAAAAAATCTGGAATGTGTGTGGGGGTGGAAAACAAAAACAAAAAAAAAATGAAATAATAACTTAATGTTTTTCTGTAATTCTGAAGGTGAAACCACGATTTCCAACAGTCCGTGCTCATCCAGAACAGAGACCTCAACAGTCTCCAGCCCAGGGTGCTCTTTTGCACAGAGTTGTATCGAGTTGGATGAATCACTTTCACCTTTGGAAGCTGACTGGTTCCTTCGGTTTGAGATACCATGGGAAAAAACTCCCTACTGACCTCCTTTACAAGTTAGAAAGGCCATCGCCAAAACACGCAGAGAAATGATCGACTCATTATTAATGAAGTCACAGGGGTCTGCAAGAGGCCTTCAAAGAAACATCTTACAGATATAGCAAAATTGTGGCAAAATATCCTAAATCTTTGCAGGATGTTATCGATGGCCACATAGTTGGCAGTGGATATGATTCCTTGGTAAAACAGCTGCAGAGCAGATAATGTGAAGCGTACACAGTTTTCTACCCCCAAAGACAGTTTCAACACAGTAGTGGGAGGCGACACGGAAGAAGTTCCTGCAAAGGAACAAGCTTTACCTCAAGACACTTACGGTTGCATAAACTGGGATCCCGAGCACCTGCCAATCACAGAGACACTTGCAAGTCAAAAAACAGCAACAAGAAGAAATGAAAACCATGTTCAGAGAAAAAACTGGGATACACAGATCATCACCAAAAAAAATGATGGCAACGTACTACACTCAGAAAAAGACATCATCCGAGGTATGGAAACTGAAAAATAAGGAGGGTGGCCATTTCTGTTTGAAATGCCAGGATTACAAGAACACTTCAGGGCACTTACAGGTGTACAATTAGAAGGACATTTTTTGAGACCGTAAAAAACAAATCGCACAGAATTCTGGCCTACATGGACACTCTCAACAATGAGAAACAAAGAAAAACTGCAAGAGTTTTGGCACAGATCGAAGTTGCAAAAAAAGGACACAAAGTCTAAATTACCGGAGATGCCAGGGGTTGGTTTGGTGCTGCTTGCTTACTTTGGTGAAGACGACAAGCAAATGTTTTTCCAGGTGGATGACACTTGCTTGCCTTCTGAAGTGCCAACATCTGATCTGCCTGCATCACCTTGCATTATTTTCTGTGGTATGTGTTTTAGTAATCCATGCATTTGTTTGACATATGCTGAATAGTTTTATTTTATTTTACTTTTGGCTGAGGAATAAGGGGACGAAGTATAATCTGAATTATCAGCATTTTTAGTATCCCAGAGAAATGACTGAAGAGAAATGCTTTGTGAACAATCTGCTTACATCAAATTACATTTTAAATAATTGTGTAAGGTTCATGAGCAGTTTGAGTGTTTTTTTTAATTTAGTTTCTTCTCTCATACTAAATAACTTGGAGTCAAAATCATATCCAGGTTCTTTTAAATACGTAAGTGTTTTGTACACAACTCTTGCTAGAATTACCTGGAGCATTATGTAAACTGTTAAGGAATGATTTAATATGAAATTTCAGCAGCCCTAAGGCTTTCTGTAAATTATATGATTAATTGTAGTGGGTTTGAGTGTTTTTATGTACGTATGTTTGAAAATGTTTGTCTTCAGAATGAAAATAATGAAGTCAATTTAACAAACGTCTTGAATTTTATTTTTATTTTTCCTGCTGCAGGAGATTCCCTTCTGACTGCATCCCGCTTAATGCTGAGCATTGATAAAGTTGTCGTTACAGAACAACAAACTAACTTTGTGGAAGCTTTGCTTATGATGTTTGCATCCTACTACTGCTTGAACATCCATTACCCATCAGAGTTGGGAGCAACACTTGAATTCCTTCAAAGGTACAGTATATAACACATGGATATGTACCTTGTTTTCCTTTAACCTGTTTATAGTGGAGCGATTTAAACTTCTCAAACATTTGTGACACCAGTAATGATCAGTCTAATACAATGGTAATTTTCATATTTTGTATTTGAATGTTAAATTACCCACAGTTGACACTTCAAAGAGCATTTTAAGCATGTGTAAATAAAAAAAATATATAGATTAAGCTATTCATTGTAAATACTATGCCCATGTTTTATCTTTTGTTATGGGTGTTTTAAAAGATAATGAATGTTCCCATATGTTGCTTCAACTGTTTAAGGTGTTAATGTGTGGTGTGTGTGTTTTATTATTATTTTTTTTTTTTACATCTCAACCACTTTTTTTATTGCAGTGTTCTCTTGTTCTGTTTCAAGATGTCTTTGCATGTGTTCAGAACTACATTTCCACATCATCCTCCCAATCACTGGTAAATCCATCTCATTCACATTTTTCTGAAATACATGCGAGGCCATACAAAGCCATCTTGGAAGCGGAACAAGAGAACGCTGCAATTCAAAAAGTGTAAAAGTGGTTGAGATGTTAACATAATACACACACCTTACCTAAACAGCTGTAGCAACACATGGGAACATGTAACACACACACAAAAATAAAATACCCTTTGTTACCCTTTAAGAATATATAAAATATTTGCATTTTTTTTTCCTTTCTAATAGATGCATCTTCAAAATAAATCCAGACAAAGGGGCGAAGGTCGAGCGGAAGCCACATAAGAGGCAATATGCTGTGAATCAAGAGTTCTTTCCCTCATTTCTGCAATTGCTGATTTTGAATGGAGAGAATAAAATGCAATTGTTATGTCAAAAAGTAAGTAATCTTGCAGTAAGCTGTAATGCTAGGTATGTCTTATTTATAGGTCATATAAGCACTTTGAAATATGGGCTCCTGAGTGGCATATCTGGTAAAGGCCTCAACCTTGAGTGCAGGATAGGAGAGAGGCGAGGTGGTCTCCTGTGCCATTGTCCAACATGGCAGAGTTTGCAGTGGGGTGGCACACAATTGGCAGAGCATCGCTGGGGTAGGGAGGGTTTGAATCAACTAGGGCCCCTCAATTCCACAGAGCTCGAGCAACTCCTGTAGGTTCAGGGTGTTAGCAGTTTCCAGCTACATTGAATCCTTGATCAAAGTGTTAGTTGGGCTGTGGCAGCTCTGGGCTTGTGGTGCGAAAAATAGGTATGGCTTTGACGTATGTACTGGAGGACACATGCTTTGTCTCATCCCTCATGAGTGGCACGGAGTAGTTGAATTGGTAATTCCAAATTAAGGTGAAAAGAGGAGAACAAAATTGCGGTTATTTAGAAAAAAAAATATATATATATATATATATATATATATATATATATATATTTTTTTTTAATCTAAGCCTGTTTCATTGTTTTTTTTTTTCTCTTTTATACAGGTTTTCAGTCACCAGGATGTCAACTGCAGCACAAAGCAGCTTCTCCACATTTGACTCCTAGGCGGGACCTGATCAAAACTTTGACGACCCACCAATCACACTTTACAAAACGGAATGTTATCGCTTTTTGGTTTTATGAGTAGGAGAAATTGGATATTTACAAAAACAACAAAAGCGATAACATTCTGTTTAAAAAATCTGAGTGTGGTCATCACTCTTTTTTTTTTTTTATCAGGTCCCAGCCTAGCCTGCTCAATCAAAAACAGCAGTTTGAACACTATTTAAAAACAAAACATCTGTTGTGCTACTGACTCCACTATTACGGCTGTGAAAGAACCATGGACTTGTTTGTGAGAACTGTCCGAGTCCAACAAGGCCTGGATCAACATTATTGCGGAAAACACTTGGTATCTGTTAATAGTTGATTTGTCTGTAGAAATATGCTAAGAGAAAGTGAGGGCACAGTTCGGTAGCCAGTTTTAGTATATTTATTTAATATGGTTTTATTGTTTTACTGTGTACTAGGCTTACCATTGTTGGTATCCTAGAAGCTGGTATGTTAACATTTAAAATAATAACTCAGCTTGAGGAGTGATTGAGCATTTAATTCCTGCAATTTCGAAAAGGTTGTATAGGGGCTCCATGACACAGAAGCTATCATGCCTAATGAATATGTATATTTTGTATTTGCTCAGTAAAATGCTCAATGAAAAGTTGTAATAATTCTGAAAGCTTAAGGAATACTTGTTAATGTTTTTCATTATTTTCTGCTGTTTAACACTTAGTGTAAATTAATAATTAAGCACATATTTGAGCTTTTACAAATCGTACAGACACTATAACCTGAAAATGAATGTATTCCATAGTGAAATGACTAAACTTAACATTAATTATAACATGTATAAACCATCATTCCACAGTAGAAAACTGCTAAATAAAAGTATGCAACTTATTTAATAACTACATTTAACATTAATTACAACATGTATAAACCATCATTCCACAGTAGAAAACTGCTAAATAAAAGTATGCAACTTATTTAATAACTACATTTAACATTTATTAAAGAAGATTGAAGTAAAATGAAAGGGAAAAAACATTTATTTTACAGTTTTTTCTCAATTAATTAATATAAGTATGTAAAACTAGGGTGAGGTAATGTTATATTAATGTTTTTAAAAAAATTTTACGAAGTTTTGCAGTAGAATCACGGAGAATTATATTTATTATGTTTTTTACAGTACATTTTACGGTTGTAAACTGTAGTGTTTCAATGAAAATAACCATTTATTTTACAAATGAAACCGTAATTCAATTTACGGTTCGGATTATTATTTTCCAGTTATTCACCGTGCAGCTCGGCTGCCAGACAATTACCGTAAAATTACGGGGTTTTTTATAAATAAAGCTTTGAACCTGAAAGCGGCGTGTTGTCTCCTGTTCTGCTTCCTGCGTGAAACGCTACACTATATTATACAATACAATTGTACTTTCACAGATACCATCGTACCTTGTTCCAAAATCCAGTGGTACATTTTTATAGGGTTCCGTTCTAACAGTATTGTTGCAATAGAAACAAACGGATAATTGAACAGTTTCAAAAAGCGGAGGGCAGTAAATTAATCAGAAAGTATCAAGCAATATTTTTAAAATACGCTGACATCAAGACCATTCCCAACAATGCTTGCAGATTGTCTTTTTTTTTTTTTTTTTTACATATCATACTGCAAATAGTTAACGATTCCTGCTTTTGTATTTATTATATGGAAACGTAAAAAGCGCGTAAATAATACTGCCTTTACAAATGTAATGATGATTAAATGGTTTATTTAGAAACGCAATGTCAATGTATTAATTATTTGAAAAACATAAATAAAATGGGCATATTACATGTTACGACATTGACAATACAGAAAAAGTCGATTCTGTAAAAAAAAAAAAACAACAACTTCACATGTGTGGGATCAGTGCATCAACGTGAGGACTTGGAAATTGCGTCCCTGTAGAGGCGGAGTTATAAAAATTTACCAGGCTTGGGGTGTCAGGCGTGTGTCGTGCGTCTTGCAAATATACACTGTTGGCATAAATCACAATAAGAGGAGGTCTTTATTATCACTGTCACCTGCAGTGCACACAGGGTCCATGTGATAGTTTTTTTGAAAGTCAGTCTCCATGCATGCAGGGTTCACGTGATAAGTTTGAAAGTCAGTCTCCGTGCATGCAGGGTCCACGTGATACGTTTGAAAACTCAGGGTCTCAGGTATTTTCAATTTTTGGCCTGCAGGCATAGATCAGGCTTGAGTAGACGGGTTACAAAATGGAGAGCTGCATGCCCATCTTCTGTCTCACTGTACTGCTTCTGCACTCACCAGCCAGTAAGTTCCACGCTGTTATTTCCTTACAGCTTTTTAATGAAGTCGGTCATTTATTCTGAGACAGGGAGTCCAGTTCAGTGGTCCAGGGACTGAGTGACTTGGTGGGTAGAACTGCCCATTAGGATGCGTTCCTTTCAAGGCTGTTTTTATTGATTGATTTGTTGAGTTTGTTAACTGGGATAGAACTGTAGAGGTATAGATTCTGGAGGCTGGGTTCCACCTGCAAACCTGCCTAAACCCAGCCTAGGTGAGGGGATACTGGTGTTCAGGTGGACACAGTAACTTCTCAATGCAGTAAACGGGATCTAAAATACTGAGTATATATTGTGCAAGTTGAATTTGTTTCACTGTAAAGAAGTCCTGCTCAAGCACAGTGTATTTCCAGCTGTGTTGCATTGCAGAAATAACACTTCATGGTGCCACGGCTGTGTCTGCTGGTGGCCTGCAACTTCACAAAGATGTAACTTCTAGATTATAGTGTGTTAATCTACCAGAATAGTCAGGCAGTGCTGCTGTTGAACTGAAGAACAAGTTGTACTGCAGCAGTTTAAAATGTTAAAAATTGAATTGTAACATTGAGAGCAATTTGTTTAAGCTGAATTGTATCTGATGCCCCTGTAATTGAAGTGGTCTATTATTAAGTTATTATTATTATTATTATTATTATTATTATTATTATTATTATTATTATTATTATTATTATTATTATTATTATTATTATTATTATTAAGCAGTAGTGTGGAGTAGTGGTTAGGGCTCTGGACTCTTGACCGGAGGGTCGTGGGTTCAAATCCCGGTGGGGACACTGCTGCTGTACCCTTGAGCAAGGTACTTTACCTAGATTGCTCCAGTAAAAACCCAACTGTATAAATGGGTAATTGTATTTAAAAAAAATAATGTGATATCTTATAACAATTGTAAGCTGCCCTGGATAAGGGCGTCTGCTAAGAATTAAATAATTATTATTTAACTAATTAACAGAAAACAGAATCTTTGCTTTTGCTTCAGGTACATTTCTTATACTGGTATATCTACATTAAAACATTGTGTGACATGCTACCCAGGTGCAGCTGAATTTAGGCTTTACGACTGACTTCAAGAAATTGTGACTGGCTAATCTGACTAGCTGATAAAAATACAATTTAGCAAGATTTTCAACTGACTTTTACAACAATCAAACAAAAAAAAAAACAAAAAAAAACAGAGCAACACATATGAATGTATTATGAATTTTAAATTATTTTTAAATCTGTCCCCATAGTTACTGGCAAAGTGAAACCAGACATAACCTTATAGGTCTACTGCAGGTTTTAATGTTTTTATTTTTTTTTTCTTAATTCATTCTATTATTATTATTATTATTATTATTATTATTATTATTATTTCATGTTATGCTACATTGTGTTTCCTTGCTGGCCCTGGGTGTGTCAGGGTATTACAGTGCAAATGCATTTAGGGGCAATAGGAAAAGTAAAATAGCGCAGTTTATTTTGAATGTTTATTTTCCTAAGAAAAGCAAAACACTCAAAAAGGCTTTTTTTTTTTCTGCACTTCATTCATACAATGTCTGAAGAAAAAAATATATCCTACAGTTGGAACATTCCAGTATTGAAATAAAATAAAGAACTATACTGTATCTATAAACACTAACAATTAATATTCCAGCTAAATATCTTTATATGAAATGTGTTTCATACAACAAGCAGTTAGTCAGCAATGGAGCATTTGTAAAACATATTACAGAGATTCATCCACAGCTATTAAACACTCAACAGTGCTGAATTAAGAAATACAATAAATAAATAAATAAATGAGGATCCTTTCGATTAGAACTCTTTGTTTGGACTGAAGACATTGAAAAAGACTTCTAGTCGAAACGTTTCTTATTGAATTCTAGTTTCTTTCAGTATTGCTTTGTTACAGAATGTGTAGCATCATATAGAGCAGGGGCTCTCAAACCCGCTCCTCGGGACCCCAGTGTCTTCTGGTCTTCCTTCCGAGCTCTCAGTTAACTAAACCCTTAATTGAACTAATAATTGACTTAATGAGGCCTTTTTAATTGTGTTCAGCTCTTAAACATTTGGAGATTTCAAGTTAACTTAAATTCTGCAACTTTTAGGGAGCTGAGAACAATTAAAAGGTCTAATTAAGCAAATTATAAGTTGAATTAAGCGTTTGTAGTTAAGTAATTGAGAGCTCAGTTGGAATGAAAACCAGAAGACACATGAAATCAGAAGGACAGTTTTGAAAGCCCCTACAAAAGATCTAGAGAAACCTGTCTAACCCGGCATCGCATAGGACCAGAAAAGTGTGCTGCCCAATACAGTGTGCTGCTTGATGGGGAGCTGCTATGAAATGTAGTAATGTACCTGAAAAAGGTATAAATGACAAACTAAGTTAACACTTTGAAAATCTGTGGGAGTTCTGTTGACGTAGGACTATACCTGAAATTCTAACTTTACAAAATTACTTTTATATCATGCAGTAGTTGGTAAACCAGGTAAACTTCTTTTCTGGGACCCTAAAAATGATGCCGATACAGAATGCTGGTGTGTAGAGGGCAGCATTAGACAGAGTTTACTGTGTGTTTGGTTATGCCTCTTAAATAATTAAAATGCAATAAAAAGTTTTAAAAAAATAATCAATGTATTATGTTCCACTTGTATAGTGTTCTGGTTGTGTTCCGTTCCACTTGTATAGTGTTCTGGTTGGGTTCCGTTCCACTTGTATAGTGTTCTGGTTGGGTTCCGTTCCACTTGTATAGTGTTCTGGTTGTGTTCCGTTCCACTTGTATAGTGTTCTGGTTGGGTTCCGTTCCACTTGTATAGTGTTCTGGTTGTGTTCCGTTCCACTTGTATAGTGTTCTGGTTGTGTTCCGTTCCACTTGTATAGTGTTCTGGTTGTGTTCCGTTCCACTTGTATAGTGTTCTGGTTGGGTTCCGTTCCACTTGTATAGTGCTCTGGTTGTGTTCCGTTTCACTTGTATAGTGTTCTGGTTGTGTTCCGTTCCACTTGTATAGTGTTCTGGTTGTGTTCCGTTCCACTTGTATAGTGTTCTGGTTGTGTTCCGTTCCACTTGTATAGTGTTCTGGTTGGGTTCCGTTCCACTTGTATAGTGTTCTGGTTGGGTTCCGTTCCACTTGTATAGTGTTCTGGTTGTGTTCCGTTCCACTTGTATAGTGTTCTGGTTGTGTTCCATGTTGTTCGGTGCTGTTCCTAATAACTGCACACTTGGGTGGGCTGTGAGGCATGAGGAGTGGCTTATTGCTGTTATAACACGACTCTCGTGTTTATTCTATAAAAAGAAAACTAAAAGAAACTCACGATTTGAAACTTGAAATCTAAATGTATTCCATGTATCCTTAACATTGTCGGGAAGAACTTGATACTTCTGCATTGTGAATATATGTGTGGAGAAGATCATTTATGTATTTATTATAGTGTTGTTTAAATGTATTAAGAAATGAATAAATAAAGCTGTTGACTTGCATGTTGTACACAGATGGGTATGGAAAGTTGATGTCTGGTATTTCTGTTTCCATTACTCAGTAATTACGCTCTGCACTTTACATTGTGTAGCATTCAAAAGCAATGCCGTAGGATGTTACTCATTCTACACAATACTGCTCACTGCATTTTGTAATGCGCACTGCTGTGTAATTCTAATGACATGATGCTTAATTCCTGTTAGTGTTTGAATAATAAATAGATTTATTATGGATGATAACAATTAGAAATACACTGATGTAACAATATCGCTGTTCTGGGCATTGTAGAGCTTCTTGTACCATTGCTGCCTTTTATTCTGTCATTCACTTTGCTTCTTTGGACCAAGAGTAACACCTCCGTGTCATTAAGCACTACAGTGTCCTCAGAAACAGCCCTTATTGCTGTATTATTGATGCTAAACGCCTGGGCGGAACATTAACTAGGTATCTTCAAAGAGCCTCTCATATATTCTGAACAGGCTTCTAAATATACAAATAAAACTACTAGAATGAACAGAACCATAATTATGAGTTCAAATATGAAGCATCAAATACATATCAGTTACATTTCCTACAATAGTAAGCTTGTTTGAACAATTATATATGATGTATGCATGCTTATCAGGGTTGTGCTACGTTTCTAGAAAAGTTTAATATTTGTCAGGTACTTTACCTGCTGTAGTGTTATCTCAGAGACTTGGTGGAAACCCGTCTTAGCACACGCCTTATGCAGCGTGTGAACATCATGAAAACATTTCAATACATGAAATATATATAGAGGAGTTTTACTGCTGATGTTTACTTGGGAAGCTCTGTGATATGGAGAATAATCCAACTCCATGCAGTGTAAACAGTGTGTGATTATAAACTTGTGTTCTCTTGTGGCAGGGCCTGTGCTGACTCCCTTCTCTGATTCCCTTTTCTCTTTTTAAAGGCGGTGATGATCTGAGGCTGGTGAATGGAAGCAGTCCCTGTGCTGGGAGAGTGGAGATTCTTCATGAAGGACAGTGGGGGACAGTTTGTAGTGGTGGCTGGGATATAGAGGATGCAGGAGTTGTGTGTAAACAGCTGGGCTGTGGATCTGCTGTATCAGCACCAGGCAATGCTCACTTCGGAGCTGGTTCTGGAACCATCTGGCTGGCTGGGGTTTCCTGCAGCGGCTCTGAATCTGCCCTGCGGGACTGTGGGTCATGGGGGTGGTGCTGTGGTGCCAATGCGGGGACCAGAATAGTCCTGTACTGGAGTTATAAAACACATCTAGCAAGCCAGGCCATGTAAACAAAGCAACCACTTCTACAGTAAAGCACGTATCAGCAGTGCAGTGTTTCGTATGCTGTTGTGTTTTTACATTAGTATTCACTTGTTTTAGTAATTGTGTTCCCAAGTCTCTATGTTTGTGGGTGTGGTCTGTTTCCTGTCAGAATCCGCGTTTGCCTGGGAGAGACGGGCGCTCAGGTTATCAAATTTGCTTTCAATATGTTTAATCGAAACCAAACTTTGTTGTGGACCTATGTTTCAGTTTTGGAACTTGTACATGTTAAAAATAAAGTATCACATTTTAATGGGATGACAACGTGGATTAAAAAGCTGTCTCGGTCCCTGGTTCACATTTGACCTGGTGTCTCTTTTGTTCAATACATTGGGAAACGTGGTTATCAAGCTCCTCTACAGGATTAGAAGTAGGGTTCAGGGTTTATTATTATGATGTGTTTCTTAGCAGACACTCTTATCCAGGCGACTTACAATTGTTACAAAGATATCACATTATTTTTTTTATACCATTACCCATTTATACAGTTGTTTTTTTACTGGAACAATCTAGGTAAAGTACCTTGCTCAAGGGTACAGCAGCAGTGTGCTCTACCTGGGATTGAACCCACGACCCTCCGGTCAAGAGTCCAGAGCCCTGACCACTACTCCACACTGGTGACCGTTTATTTTTATATGTATTTAGCACACTGTCTTCACTGGGACTGTTTCTGTCAGGTTCACTCAATGCGTTCAGTTCAGAACATTGCGTGAAAGTTTCGTCAAAATGAATTCATCATAATGCAGCATAATTTACAGATTCTGATCAAAACCATGAATGCTATCCTAAACCCTTGTGAGAAAAGAAAAGTTTACTGTACAAGTATGAAAATTGATAAAACGATATATGGTAAACCTGATCTTAACAAATGGCACGTGTATGGGAGTAAGTGTAAACGTGTGTACATGTCTGCTGTTTGATGTTATTCATGTTAGAAGGTAGGGCCCTCAAGTGTATGTTTGCCTAGAGTCCAGTGATGGGTTAATCTGGCCCTGTTCCTAGCTCCCTCCATTCCAGCCATGTAAGAATGCAGGACCCTGATTGGTTGACCAAACAATTATTCAATATGGTCATTGATTGAAGGCAGGTGAATATAAAAGGATAGTGTCCTCCTCATGCAGGTGAAGAAGTACACATGAGGCGAGTTGCTGGTCCCTAAATACAAAGTGCTGCAGTCTGTCTGCCTGCCTGTCTGTGAACCTGCCTGTATGTTTGTCTGTCTGTCTCCCTGCCTGCCTCCCTGTCTGTTTGCCTGCTTGCCAGCCTGCCTGTCTGTCTGCCTGACTGCATGCCTTAAGGAAACCTTTTATTTAAGTTTAATGTTGTTTATTTATTATCATTACAAAATAGCAGGGAAAGTGAAGCCTCATGAAGCACTGAACCCTTTAAACCACTGGTTTGGTGAAAGACTCACCAATCTGAATTAGATGAAGCCATGATGCTGTTTTGCACATGTTAAACTTAATTGATAAACTCTATAATCTTTGATCCTACTGTTCTAACAGTGCACTAGCTATTCACGATAAAAAAATAAATATAATCAACTACTGAAATAGTGAAACTAACTACTACTAATTAAGAAATTAAGTGAATAATAGATACATAAATACATTAGGAAACAAGTATCAAAACCTGACACTTCTGCAATTATAATTGTCTAATTAACAAGGTTTAGGAATACACTTGTGCATGATGGAATCTCAAACAAGCTTCACATTTACTGCATGCAAATGATCTTCACCATAGATTTAAATCTGCAAACCATTTACAGGTTGTTGCTTTGGCACCAGAGTCTAAATATCTGCAGTTTTATGATTCCAGGTCAAGGGAGTGAGGCTCCAGTGGTGGCAGCGATCTCTGCTCTGGGAGAGTTGAAGTACTGCGTGGCAGTGCCTGGAACACAGTCTGTGATGCTGGCTTTGACCGGCAGGATGCAGAGGTTGTCTGTCGGCAGCTGCAGTGTGGAATTCCTCAAGAGGTGCTGGGAGCTGCGCGTTTCGGTAAGGGGCAGGGTCCGTCTGGTCAGAGGAGATCCAGTGCAGGGAAATGAGCCGGGCTCCATGGCTGCCCCACCAAGCTGCACACATGCAAACGATGTGGGCCTTGTCTGTGTTGGTGAGTACAAGGAGGGTGAATATAGATGAACAGTCTGTTAACAATGCAAACAAATAGTACTACCCTCACTTCAATGTTTCTCTGTTAGGTCTTTCCAGCAAACTTCAAAAATGTTCTAATAGATATTTGATTTAAGAGTGCTGGGCATGGGGAGCGGGGAGGGTTCCAGGGTGGACCCAGGGGAGGCATGGGTCGAAGCGGGCCCTCCTGGATCTGGGACCCAGCAGGTGTGAATATTCTCAAACTTTGTGAAGCAATGAAAGGGTTTCAGGACACTCTGTGGTGCTTTGGTGTTTATCATCACGCTGTCTCTTGTGCAGCACTGCAGCACTCTGCAATATCTTTTTCACATAGTCATGTTTGCTTTTACATATAACAGAGGAATCAGAAACAATAGATCATGTTGTTTATGTTCCAGTAACACTATATGACTGAAATAAAGTTAGTGGTAACACCATTAAAAAACACTTAGAGCTTAGCCTCAGAATTAAATGTTGGGGTCTGTAGTTAAAGAGTACAGCTACAGCTATGTAAGCGACTCACTAACTTCACTGTCTATACTTGCTCCATGGGAATACAGGCTGGTGAATGGCTCTAATTCCTGTTCTGGCCAGTGGAGCTGCATCATGAAGAGTCTGGGGGGGCGGTCTGCGATCGCTATTGGGATCTACAAGATGCCACAGTTCTCTGTCAGCAGCTGAAATGTGGATATGCTGTAGCCGCCCTTGGACAGGCCCATTTTGGGCAAGGCAGTGGTCAAATCTGGACTGATAAATTTAATTGTGAGGGCAGCGAGGCTGACTTATTTAAGTGCCCCGTCTCTGAATACGGACGAGGTGACTGCACTCATAAGAATGATGCTGGTGTTATTTGTACTGGTGAGTAGTATTCACTTCATGAGAGATACTGAAAAGGTCTATTGATTTATATTCAGATGGAACCCCCCATGAAGTGCGCCTTTTCAGATCCTACTTCACAATAAGATAAATCCCTTTTGATGTCTCATTTCTAGTTCCAGTCCGCTATTCTCACATCAGAATATCATAACACTGCAATCACACTGACTAACTCTCTGTATCGAAATGTAGGTCTTCCATTTTCCTGAATGAACTTGCATTATAACTTCCATTGCCAAGTGAACAATTTTAACCATTTAGTTTTTGTACATACTGTACCATATATATCAATCTCTCTGTTTTGTGGTTCATGCACTCTACTCGCTCTCCTTTGCTCCCAGCACAGGCAGGTCGAGTCCGGTTGGCAGCGGGACCGAGTCGCTGAAGGCCGGGTGGAAGTTTACTACAACAGGGCCTGGGGGGAGAGTTCTCCCACGACTCCTGGGGCATCACAGAGGCTTCCGTGGTGTGCAGAGAGCTGGACTGTGGCTCTGCAATGGAAGTCTCTAACTCCTCTCGATACGGGACAGGGCACAGTGATGTGTCTGACAGGCCTTCACTGCACTGGGGGCGAGGTCCCATCTGATAAACTGCAGCCTTCCACAGCAAGTCAGCTGCAATACCAGTAACGGTGCGGCTGTGCTGTGCTCCAGTGAGTGCATTTCAAAACATGATCTCATAAATAAAATATCCCCCCATATGTATTGAATTGTCCATCCTGTAATACAAGGACACTTCTCATGTATGTTTGAGCTTTTATAATAAGCCCTTTTGTAGCTAGATTACTTAAAATCTATTTTTGCTATTAACTTACTCTAAAAAACTTCTTTGGAAACAAGACTGAATGCTGAAAGGGGTTGAACTTAATGCATCTGATTTATTATTGATCACTGATTCTGTCCCTCTAGATCACATGGTATTCAGTCAGTATGACGACACACTATTATTGAATTGATTATTGGTCTCTGACTCTGATTCTTTCCCCCTAGATCACACGGCCCTCAGGCTGGTTGGGGGAGGTGCCTGCGCTGGGAGGGTGGAGGTTTATCACAACGGCTCCTGGGGGACGGTCTGCGATGACTCCTGGGACCTGGCAGATGCTGAGGTGGTGTGTAAGCAGCTCCAGTGTGGGACGGCACTCAACGCCTCAGTGTCAGCCTCCTTGACCAGGGGGACCGGACCCATCTGGCTGGACGAGCTGCTGTCAGGGGAACGAATCGACTCTGTGGGGTGTGCCTCAGGAGGGGGGGGGCAACACAACTGCAGACACAAGGAGGACGCAGGAGTCGTGTGTTCAGGTACAGGACTGCAATAACTCACCATGCCTAACCAGCCCACCACCAGCCCCCCCAAAAAATAAATGCAAAATTCTCATTTAGTATGCTGATGAATCAGTCACTACTGTGCCATCTTACTACTGTGACTCTTTCTATATTTTTACATGACTCTGTGAATCATACCTTTACACTTCAATTCAATAACTGTACCAATAGAAAGCTACAGCAAAGTAATCACACAAACAAAACTCATTTTGTGTCTTCATACATGCACAGGTAATAATGTAAGTTTGACACACAAAGTGACTCTCCTAGATACCCTCAAGTTGCTTCACAATTGAGTAAGCGCTTCTCCAGATAAATGTAAAATAGATGAAGACGGGTAGTTAGTTTTAAAAGAAAGGGAAAAGGCCAGTTGGATAAGACTTTACCTTTCAGTTTAACAGCAGGATTTTGTAAGGTGTTAGTGAGATATGAAAGTTATGAAGGAAGCAATATAAATGAAAACATAAACGCACAACAATGGTTTTAAAATGTTTTACTTGAGCTGTTTGTATTTATTCATTGTGAATGCATTTGTGCTTATTTTGATTGCAATTTGTTTAACATTTCCAATAATTAAGAAATCTACCAAAGATGCGTATGCTGCCCTCCACCAGGCAGGGGGTAGTTAATCCATTTCATGATTTCACTTTTTACTGAAAAACTTTTAATGAAGCAGAAGTTTTTGTAATCTGGAATGTCTACATGCATCTTGCTAACGTATTTCTATTGTTTGTGACACAGAGTTCAAGAAGCTGAGACTGTCTCGGGGCTGTTCTGGACTGGCAGAGGTTTTCTACAATGGCACCTGGGGCAGCGTCTGCTATAACGGCATGGATAAAAACACAGTTAAGATGATATGCCGTGAAGTCAACTGTGGAGAGAGTTCTGAAATATCAATGCCACTTCCAGCATCTAGCACTGCGCGCAAGTGGCTTGATAATGTTGAATGCAGAAGGCATGACTCTACACTGTGGCAGTGTCCATCTTCACCCTGGGGTCAAAACGACTGCCTGAATGATGAGGTGGCTGAGATTGACTGCAAAGGTAAAGATCTCTCTCTGTTTTTCTTCTGCTGGTGACCTAATGGCTCAGCAGCTAAACAGCCACCCGAAAGACTACAGCTTTAAATCCTGTTCCAGTGATAACCAGAACATGCCTCCCCGAACACCAGCAATACAACGTGAAGTTGTGTTATTGGAGGCACTGCTCTTTCTAAGAGGGGTCTAGTTGATGTCTCCAACCTAGAGCAGCAGATACTGAGCCCTGACCAAACTTACTGTAATACCCACCACACTGGAGAGGCCAGAGCCGGGCTGTGCTCAGCTACAGTGTTATTTGTTAATTGATTTAGTTATTTATTCAGGATTAATGCACTACGTATTCCAGCTTGTAAACTCATTCCTTCAGTATGAGTTTACAAGCTGGAAACTTTAAAGGATACAAGTTGGCATACTGCACCTGTGAGCTTCCCTGTGGACATGTCTCCACTATACTCACCGCCAAGAGACACTAAACATACCCATGCTTTAGCAGTGTGAATAAAACACAATTTTTTTGTTTGTTTTAACAGTGGAAAAGAAGCCGACTGTCTCCAGCATACCCAAGACCTGCTCTGAAGACCTCACTCCAGGAGCACTGCTCAGCTGGGTTTGTATTTCATTGACTTGACCCTTGAGAATTATTAGATTCATTCTAACTGATATCACACATAGAAATATCCAATTGTAAAAGTAATGCATACAATTAGTCATTTTACAGTGGCATACTGTATTAAGTACAGGTAGGGAAGGGTATCCAAACATGTCAAAGATGTTTTATTCCTACACAGTTGTGAATTGTTACCTGTTTACCGTTCATGAGAGACAAATTTGTAATTTTCTGATGCATCTGCTGATTAAAATTAGCGATCATAGTTTCCAATAGTAAAGAGACTACAAAGCAGGACAACATATAACAGACCTTAAAGGAACAATGGAACAGTGCATTCCTAGATGTGAATACCAAGCCTACCTCTAATAGTCACACAGCCTCTGGGCTGAACTGATTCAGTAAGCCCTGCTGTTTTATTCCAGAGCCAGCAGAGCTGAGGCTAGCTGGAAGCTCAAGTCCCTGCTCGGACGGGTGGAGGTGCGGTTCGAGGGGTCCTGGGGACAGTCTGCGATGACTCCTGGGACCTGAAGGGGCCCAGGTGAATCTGCAGACAACTAGGCTGTGGGGCAGCAGAGAGCACGGGGGGGGTGAGGCTCACGTTTGGACAAGGCGGCTCTATCTGGCTGGGCCGAGGTGAACTGCAGGGGCAGATGCACCTGTGGGGACTGCAAACACTCCACTGAGACACAATGACTCACGACCGAAGGGATAAACGAAGGAGGACTCAGTTAGGGCTTTCCTATGTAAGCAATGTGAATACAGCTTTTTGCTTTTTTTTCAGCACAGTACCTTTGTGTTTACAGAAGTGTCTGTCTGTCTTCCTCTCAACAGAAGCCTCTCCATCCAGGCTGCAGCCACAGAGAGACATGACCATCCCAGTGATAGCCTGCATCGTGCTGGGAGCTCTGCTCTTGTGGTACTGGTCCTGTTAGCCTGGCAGCTGCAGCACAACAGGATGCTGAGGAGAGGTGAGGAACAAATCTTTAAAGAGACGCAAGCTCAGGAAGGTGACACACTCAGGTCCCTAGTGCGCGTGTTCTAGGATTGTATTCAGTAATGCCCTACACACCGGCATTTTAAATCTGCAGTGCTTTCCAGACAACACAAATGCACTACCCAGATCCTTTATAGCAGAGGTCATTGTTTTTGTGCATCTCAGATGACAATTTATAAATCATTCTCTTTTATTAATGATCTGGTTAGAGAAAAAACATATTAACCCATGTGCGATACCAACCTGCTGCAGTAGGGGTTCTGTCAGTAATTAAAGGCTGTTGAAATGGAAGTTTTAAATAAAGAAAAGAAATGGTGTTCTTGCACTGTGGATCACTGAAGGCTGTGCTGTTCAGTACATTGTGTGCAGAGCTGTGTCACTGTGAATGAGAGCCTGTTTCCTCCCATAGGGATTGCTAAGGAGGTGCTTGACCCCTTCCATGAAGCCGTTCTGAGGAAGTGAGTACAAACTGGCCAGACAGGAACCTATGATAAGCCCAGGAGAGGTGAGTAAGAGGGGAGGGGAGTGGAAAAGAGAGAGCCAACACACACATCACACTGCCACACAATCCACAAACATGACTCAAAGCAGCAGACTTTGTAAACCTCTCATCACAGGAAACACAAAAAGTGAGACAGACTGGAACAGAGCAACAAACAGTGGATAATATGTAGTTACTTAGGGTGTAGATCACAAAAGCACTGTTTAATTCCCTATCCTGAATTCAGTAATCCAAACATTGAACAACAGCTACAATAGTAGTCAGTGTGCAACAAGTAGCAGGTAGTGAATTTGCAAAGTGAAAGCAGGCAGCACTAACCCTGTCTCCTGTTCCAGGGAGTTTCCTTTCTGATGAGCTGCCCTCTGACTACGATGATGTGGAGGACAGTGAGGAACCCCATCCCAGGTAAGGGGGGCTGTGTTAAAACCTATGAAGAAACAATTCTCTCACCTGTATCACCGATTCTGTTCTCTGTCTGGTTTAGGTGAATCGATGCCCTCTCTGAAGGAGAGACCCCAGGGTACTATGACGATGCCGTCCCTATGAACAGTAACCCCGAAGATTTATCAGGTGAGTTCTTGCAGACAAGCCCTGTAGAGAAGCCCTGCACCAAACCCAGTCTTGGAGAAAGTAAATGTATTCAATCAGGTTCCTAATTTAGCTCACATTTGTCAAACCCTCAGTAACTGCATATTGTTTGTGCAGGTAGAGTCAGGACTGTGCAACATCCCCCCCCATGCCCGTTGAGCAGTAGAGTGGGTTTGATTCTAGGATGCCAAGTAGTTTTTCTGCATTTGATGGGTCAGTCTTAATGTTATGTAAACAGTTTTATTTAGCACTGTGAACCCTGTAACTCTGTTAGTGGACAATAGGAGGGGAGTTAATATGCTGTGGGTGAAAGCAGGTCAAACTCCAGAGCTAACCATGATTCCTGTTCCTAGGGAGTTTCCATTCTGGCGAACTTCCTCTGGCTACTATGATGTGGAGGACAGTGGGGGAACCCCATCAAAGGTAAGGTGGACTGGGTCTACAGTGGTGAGGGATTGGGAGGGCCCCTCAGATATCCTGCCCTGCTTCAGCAAAGCACCCTACTGCCCCTGGAGCAGCACGCTGTGGGGGGAGCCTGTAACGTCCCCACTCCCACCTCTTCCAACAGGTGTCATTACCAGGCAGTGGGTTTGAGAAGTTCTGAATCTCTCAGAAACCACCCGGCACTCTAATCACACCCATTGCTTAAACCAATCCCCTGACCCCAGATCTGTGAACCCTCCCACTGTGTAAACCCAACCAATCCCTGATTGTGTGTCTCTCTTTGTCAGGTTTCCCCTCCTCTCCCCTGGAGAGGAGAGTGCCGGGCCGCACTGCCCCTGAAGAAGGACCCGCTGCACCTGACAGGACTGACTACGATGATGTTGGGAGGAGTCTCCAGGAGAGGTGGGGCACTATGAGGCTGGCATGTGTCTGGAGGAGAATAGAGGGCAGCTGGAGCTCCCTAGGTTCTAGAGCTGTAAGAGCGCCATTAACTGTAAACCTGCCAGACAGTTTCACTGCAGTTCCAGCCTTCCTCTGGGATTTCACTGTGAAACTCCATTGGCTGAATATTTAGCAGGCTTCTCATAAAAAGTGCTTCATGTAAAAATGAATTTGTTCCCCTTTATGCTGCAAAATTGCATCTTGTTACAAACAAGCTGGTTAAATCAAATTAGTACCTGCGTCTAATGCTAATTGAACTTTGAAAAGAATTTAAGAAAAATAAATCGTTGATTTCTCAAAGATCAGTGTTATGTTAGAAAATCCACTGTTTCTGCTTCTAAAGTAACTGAAACAGTTCAGAAATGTAACTAATAGCCAGTGGGTGGGTGTTTTCCAATGTTTTGGGGAACACATTGTTATAACAATGATTATGTATCACCCACCTCCATCACCCATCACAATTATGATGATATAAAGTTACACAGATTTACAAATGTATCCAACAATTTTTCTACAGTTATAAGGTTATAATGTGTACAGGAAAATAGGCTGTCAGTCTGCTACAAGAAATTCTAAATGGTAGAGAAAGACATAAGAATATATCTCTGGCATCTTATTAAAACCAGAAAACTATTTTAATTCAATATTGCCAAAATGTTGCTGTTATATTTTACTGTGAAATTCCTCATTAGTTGATTCTGACTCTGTTAAGGTGTAGCTGGGAGTAATCTGATACCAGTGTCTGGAATAGTGCATTCAAATTATTAAAAAATAAATACATATATTGTCTGAATAAAAAGTAACCTGTATATTTTGTACCCTTTTTTCTTCAGCAATGTCCCTCCTTGTCTGGCTTTCTTTTAAATCCAGTCCATAGTCTTTAAATACAGATTGTGTTTTAATAGGGGTCTGTGTTCCCTCTTTCGGCCTGTAATTGTGGTGGTGTGCAGTGTTAAAAGGGATCTGGTTTCAAAATGGATTGTTTTGAAAGTCTATAGTAAAGTTTGGACTTGACAGTTACCCTGTTTGTAATTCATTTGGAGCTTGTTATACAGGAAAAAATACACATTTAAATGTGTTTATTTTATTATTTTAATATGTCTGTTCTGTTTTAATGTACCCTTTCTAAGTGTATAGCATTTCTTGCGGAGTGTGCAATGGCTTGAAGGATGTATTAGTCTGTATTTAAAGAATAAAATCTCATTTAACATCTGGCTGATGCCATGTGTTCTTATTGTAAAATGTTTTCATGTAATACACTGAATTGATTTAAAAAACTGTTTTAATGATGTAAAAATGAGCAGACATGAGAAATGTGGATCCACAGATGTATTTTTTAAAATGATATCACATTGTCTTTAAAAAAAAAAAAAAACAGACAAAAGCGTTTCAGACAAGGAAATATTTATTTTCTCAAGAAAATACCAGAAACAAGAAACAATTTCTTGGCAGACAATGTACTTGTTTCTACAACATATGCCCTTGATCCATAAAATCTAGCAAGAGTCTAAGCAACTTTTAAAAGTTTGGGCACATTTTTCAAACAGCTTGAAACTAGGAACTAATCATAAGTTCTGGACACTGATAAGATTGCTGCTGGTTTTTTTATAGTTCAGGCCCACTGTTAAATAAAGTAAAAGAAAAAAAAAAAAAGTATGAAGTTCCAATAAAGATCCCATTGAAACGCATTGTACTTTCCTGCCTTCTTCAGTATCGTTTGAAATTAATTTAATTGTAATGAATATATTGTATTCTCCACACCCCCAAGGGTTTCACCAAAGCTGGCGTTGCTAAAACTGGAAACCCCCCCCAAAAAAACATGTACAAGTAATAAGCTTTATACTTGTGTTTACTCAGACAAATGGTCATCTTCATTATTGGTACTCAACTATCGTGTTACAAAGAACACCCATGATGATTTCTAATGAAAATCCAACGTTCCATTCAAATAGATAGATGTGATTAATATGTTAAAATAAACTAGGGCGGGTTTCCCAATCCTGGTCCGGGGTCCCCCCCCCTGTGTCTGCTGGTTTCATTCCAACTGAGTTCATAATTACTTAATCAAACCCTTCATTGAACTAATCATGTGTAGTAGACCTTTTATTGTTCTGAGCTCTAAAAATTGCAGAATTCAAGTTCCTGTATAGTTAACTTGTTATCTCAACTGTTTAAAATGAAAACAAATAAAAAAGGTCTAATTTTAAATTTAATTAAACTCATTGCCAGAAAAAAAAGTTACCTGGTTAAACATGGGCTTTAGTTTCTTATAATTTTGTCTCTGGGTTTTGTGTTTTTAAATAGTGGATGAATAATTGTAGTGGTAACATTCATGGCTTACTATACAGCTGCCCTTGTGCTGTTATTATCTTACAAAAGCACTGCATTGTCATTAGATCATTTTGTTAAGGGCGTCATGGACCATTGCAATTCAAACATGGGAAAGCATAGTGAAGTGCAAAATGAATGCCATCGCGATTTTGGTGCAGTCTGCTTTCCGTTCCAACAGCATTTTGAAACTGATACTTAGAGGAATGATCGCTGGGCACCTCCCAAAAAAGCACCAGCAGTCGCATGGGATCAATGCATCTTTGAAATCCCAGGAAGGAGTCATTTGTGAACTGTTCCCTTTGCAGGACCTACGATCGTTCTCTCGTTTTACCTGGGATCGGATGGACTCATTCACTGTCAGTTGGTTGGTAATATTGGGTGGGACTTTCCCAGTTTTACTAAACTATGGGAGAAACAGGTTACATTGGATATGCCCGATAAAACTGAGGTGGCAGAAGAGGCCACAGAGTAACTGCCCAGAACCCTTACTTCCAGTGTTAGAGAGTGACATTGTTACAGAGTCTAAACCAGAGTTCCCAATGGACGTAATGATAGGAGAGGAAGTGGATCATGAGGGTCCTAGCCTCTCTGGTAATGTCCCAAACACAGAACAAAACTTACTCGATTTGGGAACAAATGCAGAAAATTTAGGGACCGCCCAATTACACGATCCCATTTTTAGGTTCTGTCAGGAGAATATAATGGTGGTAAATGAGGTTCAAACAAATCCTGAGATCCCTCTGACCTATCCTCACTTTTCTATGCAGAATGATTTGTTGTATCGTGTAGATAAGAAGGGGGGAAGATTGTGGAGCAACTAATTGTGCTCCAGAAGTTCAGGAGGGTGGTACTAGATTTAACCCATGGACATCCCTAAGGGGGCATTTAGGGGTGGAAAACCACAGAGCATTATCGTTCGCGTTTTACTGGCAGGATACATGCTGATATAGCCCGACACTGTACCTCCTGTCCCGAATGCCAGCGTCGGCCCCTTTTAAAACATTTCGCAGCCCATTAGTGCCATTGCCAATAATAGAGACTCCCGTTTGAACGCATAGCCATGGATTTAGTAGGCCCCCCTAAACAAGTCAGCCCGTGGACATCAGCATATTCTGGTTATCCTAGATTGTGCTTTCTGAGATATCCGGAGGCTATTCTCTCCGTAATACTTCAGCTAAAGGTATTGCCAAGGAGTTGTTTGTGGTGTTCAGCAGGGTGAATCCCAAAAGAGATACTTACGGACCAGGGCACTCCTTTCATGTCTCGGGTTACAAGGAACTGTGTAAATTACTGAAAATTAGACACCTGAGAACCTCTGTCTACCATCCCAAATGGATGGGGTTAGTCGGCGCTTCAACAAGACCCTTAAATCAATGCTACGGAAGGTAATTGATAGGGACGGTAAAACTGGGTTCTTGCTGCCTTACTTAATGTTAAGCTGTATGAGAAGTGCCCCAAGCCTCTACAGGATTTTCCCTTTTGAGCTTTTTATATGGCAGACATCCCGGGGGCCTTCTGGACATAGCGAAGAGGTCTGGGAACAAGAACCCACCCGTATCGTAGCATTATTGAACATGTCTCTCAGATGCAGGACCGAATAGCTGCTGTAATACCCATTGTAAGGAGCATATCGGCAGGCTCAAGCCAAGCACAGTTATAACCGACAGGCAGGGTTTTTCAGCCCGAGACACAGGGTTCTGGTATTAGTTCCGACCGTGAGAGTACATTTTTTGGCTACCTGGCATGGCCCATATGAGATCATAGAAAAGGTGGGTGAGTAAATTACAAAGTGAGACAGCCGGGGAGAAGAAAGGTGGCGCAAATATACCATGTCAACCTCTTAAAAGCATGGATGGAGACAGGGAAGGTCTGTTGGCTATGAGCGATAATGCATTTGTAGAATCTAAAGAAGTTCAGCCTGAGCCACAGGTTAAAATAGCAGATACTTTCGGAGACCCAGAAGCAGGAGGTCTCGAAATTTTGTAGGAAGAAATAGGGATGTGTTCTCCGCCATACCTGGTAGAACCGACATCGTACACCACAAAATATTGACAAAACCAGGAGAGAAAAAAAAGTAAAATCTTACAGAATACCTGAGGCAAGAAGGAAGCCATTAAGAGGAAGTAAAGAAAATGCTTAAGCTTGGGGTGATTGAGAATCACATAGTGAATAGTCCCTCACCTATAAAGTGCTAGTTCAAAACCTGATGGGACACTGGCTTTTGTAATGATTATAGGAAGCTGAATGAAGTGTCCAAATTTGATGCTTACCCAATGCCTAGAGTTGATGAGTTGATTGAGGGATTGGGACCAGCTCGTTATTTAACAACCATCGACTTAAAAAGGATATTGGCAGGTCCTCTAACTAAACCAAAAGAAAAGAACAGCATTTTTTCCACCGAGGGCTTATTCCAGTACACAGTACTGCCTTTTTGGTTTGCATGGGGCTCCTGCTACATTTAAAGCAGCATGATGGATAGGTCTTAAGGCCACATCGGGAATATGCAAGTAGTATTTAGATGACGTGGTAATATACAGTAGTGACTAGGACACCCTTGGTGAGATACAAGCATTACCAATTCTATAAAAAAGCGTGGTTTAACTGCTAACCCACTAAAGTGCACAATAGGGCTGGAGGAAAACAAAATATTTGGGGTTTAATGTAGGCGTTGTAAAACCACAAATTGATAAACTGGGCAATAAAAAAATGGCCACGGCCAGTTAAGGAAAAAAACAGGTTAGGGCATTCTTAGGACTAACCGGTTACTACAGGAGGTTCATTCTGACTTTGCTTCCAATAGCCGCACCCCACCAGATCTTAGGGAGGGAAAAACCTAATGGTAAAGTGGAATGCAGACAGAAGCGCTGCCTTTCAGAGGTTGGCGGCTCTGTGCACACACAGCCAGTATTAGTTACGCCCAAATTTTGATAAAATTCATGGTACAGACAGATGCTTCTGAAGTAGAGGGCTAGAGGCAGTGCTTTCCCAACAGGTCCAGAGTGAGGCACCCTGTAATGTTTTTAAGTAGGAAACTCTCCCACAAGAGAAACTACACTATAGTGGAAAAAAGAATGTTTAGCAATTAAATGGGCATTGGAAGCACTTAAATATTACTTACTGGGCAGGCGTTTTAAACTAATTACTGACCATGCTCCCTTAACTTGGATGAAGAACAATAAAGAGAAGAATGCTGAGGGTAACCAGGTGGTTTAAAGCCTACAGGCATCCAATTTTACAATTGAACACAGGGCTGGCCTTTTGCAAGGCAATGCAGATGGGTTATCACGTGTTCACTGTTTGTTCACCAAAGGTGCAAACTCGTACCAGTAGGTCTGAGCTGGGGGAGGATATGTGTGACAAAAGTGAACTATAAAATATATG